>JAXGGA010019013.1:0-20920 GCA_038373865.1 Uloborus plumipes
TTTACTGGTGTGTATAAGGTACCGAATCTATGTTAATGGTATTTGGTATCTGTGCTACGGTTGTACAATAAAAAAAAAAAGCCACAGGTATTTAGAAGTCGCTGCATCAGTGTCTATGGTACTTCGCATCTTTTCCACGGTTGTTAAGGATATTTCTACTGATGTGTAGAAGGTACTGAATCTATTTTAATGGTAATTGGTATCTGTGTTACGGTTGTTCAATTTAAAAAAAAAGCCACAGGTATTTAGAAGCCACTGTATCAGTGTCTATGGTACTTGGTATCTTTTCCATAGTTATTAAGGATATTTCTACTGGTGTGTAGAAGGTACTGAATCTGTTAATGGTATTTGGTATCTGTGCTACGGTTGTTCATTTAAAAGAAAAGCCACAGATATTTAGAAGGCACTGCATCAGTGTCTATGGTGTTTTGTATCCTTCCCATTTTTATTAAAGAAATTCCCCCGTTTTTTTAAGGTATTGAAACAGTGTATATTGAATCTGGTATCTGTGCTACTGTTGTGCATAAGTAATGCCATTTATGTTCAGAAGAGACTGAATCAGTGTCTTGTGGTACCTTTGATTTTTTTTTTATAGCATGCTCTAACTGGTGTATAAATTCCATCAATAAAGTCTAACCCTTTCTTCTATGACTTAGGTGTTCCAGTGAATTTACATGCACGGTTTAAACAACCATAAAATTGTTGAAACTATTTGGTTCAGCGTGTGTATGAGATTATAAAAATGACAGTAACGGATCCTTTTGTGCTTCTCTTTGGTGTTACTTTATTGTCATATCTTTAAAGTGATTTCGGTTATAAGGTACATACATTGCTTTGATTAGTTGTACCGTTTTTTTGTTCGCTGCCTTAGTATGATTGGTGGTTTGTACTATATTTATGACTATCATATTAGCACAGCCCTAAGTTCGATAAAGTTTTCTTGAAATGCTTGATGGGTGCAGTGTAAGGTGTATGTATCTAAAACTTTTACAAATGTGGTGATGGTTGTTTTATTCCTTATAGTTGAAAGTATAACTTGTGTAATGACAATTTGTTTTATTGTAGATATTTTCCAGTACCCGATTTAGTTAGTAATGAAATAATTTTATGTGTGAAATAGGTGAAACTATAAAATTTTGGTCATATTGGTATGTTATTGATGTTTCAGTCTTTTATTGATACTGTTGTATACTATCAATTTTCGGAGATTTCTCAAACACCCTGAACTAAGGGCAGAATTCTGTTGTGTACTTAGAGGGAATGAAATATGCCGTACTGAAGCAAAATAATGGTGTTTGTTGATAGTATGTTGGTTTCAAAAATGAAATATTTATAGGTTACTATTATGGTAAATATGTTAAGTAGTTTTTGACGCACATAAATACTTTTTGGTTTTTCATCTTTTATTGTAAATATTGGTTTTTTATTGAATGGTTATGTTATTTTGCATACATTTTTAGTATAATTTAATATTACATTCTTCAAAATTACTACCCCACATCTAATCATTAAAGCTATGTATGAAATGGTAATAGATTACAGCTTCATTCTGCACGTGTATGTTATAAAACAATTTCTGGTGTAGTTTTAAGTAGAAATTACATGTGATAACAGCTCTAAGGTTTTTTAGTACTTCATCAGTGTTATCAAGAGTTCATTAAGTTTTTAGTGATACATAGTTTTTCGGAAATGGAGTTTTATTGGTTGTGGTATTTTCAGAAATTGATTTCCTCCATTGCTAATCATTAAATCTTGTTGCTTAAACGGTGTATATTTGCTTTTGAAAATGATTTGAATATTTCATTTTTTTCTCTTCCAGAATGTATACACGTTCTTGATTAATGGTTTAAGAATTTGTATTTAAAGGTAGTTTATGAATATTACTCTGACACATTCAGAGTCAAGGTTTTATCTACAAGCACCCGCTAATTGTATAATCTAGTAACTTCTGTTAAGTTTCTATTATTGCTTTTCATGCATTGTTAATATTATGTATATGAAGACTTTCTTAGTAGCCTTAGCGAAGTTTAGTAGCCTTAGCGAAGGAGTGACCGGTAAATAAAACCGGTAAGTATTCAAATTCCAATCTCTTGCTTACATATTGTTTGTGGTGGATTCTTTTTCTAATTTTTTAGTACGTTGACTGTACTAATGATTAAAATTTCGATTCTAATGCCATGTTTTAAAATAAATTTTGCTTTTTTTAATCATTATACTTGTGAATTATTCAAGTTTACTGAAGTTTAGATAACTAATTTTCCGTATATGGCTTTAGAATTTGGATGTAACACTGAAGCATTTCAATCTGGATGGCTTTGTACTACGAATCTACTACGGTGCTACTGAAAGCATACAACCAGAAGTCGGTGAGGTAATTACAAATGAAAATTGTGATTTTGTAGATATCTTGAAATCTGTAAATATTTATTCAAAGTATCTGTTTTTACGAGCACTTAAATTCCTTGTTTTCAGTAATAGTAGTTTTAATCAAACTTTTTGCGATAACTGAAAGTAATCATACCATTCAAATTTGAAATTTCTCCACGAAAACTTTCTTACGCAACCCAAACGTAAATAAAATTTTTAAAAACTGATATCAATTGTTTTTTCTAGTTACGGTATCATCAGACTTGCAATAGACGGTCCAAGTAATTAGTAAGGAGAATTATCCGACAGAAGATGGGGAGTAAGTCCGAAATAAGTCCTCTTCCTGCTATTTCTTCCTCCAACTTCCATCTGTTTGGTTCGACGTTCCAGTATTGTCACACAGCGCGGGAAAAGAGTTACGTTCTGATCAAGCCGAAGATCAAGTCTGTGTCATCTGGATGAAAGACAGCTAGCTACCTTTGTCACTTGGAATTGTCGACCAAGAATTGGAGATTCTTGCCGTCAGAGGTTTTGGGTGGTTTCCCTCTGATGTGACGCGAATGCGGGCAAGAAAACTCATCACGGACCGGCTTGCTACCCCAGGAGGCCGTGGTAAAAAGAAACTTGATGCTACATTATTAAACTTATTGTAGAAGTTGATCTTGAATAGTTGTAACGTTTAGTGAAAAAATAAACTTGCTAATTTTTATATGAATTTGGTAACTTTTTCAGAGAGGAAATAAAGCAGTTATCCACGAATGAAACAAAGAAAAAATAGGGTTTTTGAAAAATGGGCACAGTTGAAATTAACTTCATCTTCTGTTTGATTTCGACAAACTGCTAAAAAAAATAAATAAAATAAAAAATAAATAAAATAAAACTAAATTTATATCTTAAAATTCATCGAAAAGTGAGGGGTGTTGGGCAAAAGTTTAAAATTGTGGGGTTTAGGACTCTCAATATTTCGAAAGTTTAACCATCTTAGGATGTTACACACCCACAAGATAAATTAAAAGTATTTTCTGCGGACACTTACTGATCTGTAACGTTTTAATTCTTCACGCAGCTTTCTGTTATCACCAGATTAGGTGGTATTTAAGCCAATTATTCAGTAAAATTTTAAGTCACAACTTCTCTATTTTAAACTGTACCATTTACACTGTTTCATTCATTTTTGTATAAAATAGAAGATACTCAAACTATTGTATAGTAATCCAAAATTAAAATATTAATTACACTAAAAATGAATTAACTTGGCTCAGGAATAATACCATTTAGACACACATTTGCGTCACTTCATAACTCAGTAACAAAAAAATTGTTACGCATATTTTTGAGAAAGTGTTCACTTTTTTATTGGGAGAGAAAAAAACCTTTTTAAAGAAAAAAATATATAGTTTTAGCTAACGGGGAGTTTCGGGTAGCATTTTCTGGGATCTAATCTACAGGTAGCAAGTACTTGTATTAGCATCTTATTTTTGTGGCATTATTGGTGCCGATGTAACTTTTACGATTAAATCTGCATCTTAGATCGAATGTCTGCTTATTTTGCAGACTATTTTTTTATTTTTGCTCTGTTACGGACCGCTGAAACTAATTCCGCTATTAGGCTTCAGAAATGAAATGCAAAATGAATTACATTAATAAAAGTATCGCAACTTCAAAGCAGGAAAATAGAATTTCTTAATGTTAAAATGCTTTCTCTCAATACTATATTTCTATCGCTTGTAATATTGCTCAGAAGGTTAAAATGTATGAATAGCAATTTAAACAACTTCAATAATAATTTCTTAAAAGTAACTTTAAAATTATTGAACGGTATAACTCACTATCTGCGATACTACCACTTTTAAAATGCTCTAAATGAGTTTTTGGGAGTAGCATAACCTGCTAGTATAAGTAAAAATATGCTTCACACGTGGGCAGTTAAGTTTATCTTTGTAGAAGTTATAGAAAATTTCCCAGAAAACTATTTTCAAAATTTTAACGCCCGCTTTCTTAAGCAATACGTTCTTAAACTTTTGGCTCTAATCGTCTTTCGAAATTCGTATATTTTTTGATTCTATAAATTCATATTTTCATTTCTGATTAAGCTAAATTTAGTGTTGAACTCTATTATAGGTCTGTTAAAATTTCTCTTACCTGAAAAATAAATGGTGTAAAAAGAAGAATGCAGTGAAGTCTAATATAGCAAATGAATTTTTCAAGTTTTTCTGTTTACCCTCAATATCTAACTTCACTTGTTCTTTATTGAATTTAATCTGAAGAGCCAAGAAAACTTTTTGAAACATATTTGGCTAACGTAAGTATTCCCTTTAACACAATTCGCTCCAAATATATATATTATAAGGAATTTAGTTTGAGGTGAATTTTTCAATTTATGAAATTTTGTGAAATTTAGCTTTCGTACAAAAGTGGCGTTAAACAAACGATAAATTTATAGCATTTTCATGAGGTATTGATGAGGAGAGTTCTCTGTTTAATCTCCTGAACAAAATATGTCAAGATAAATTAAGTAGTTAAAGTATAAAAATGTCTCGCAAACCAACAGATATAATAAAAATCAAATGAAAAGCAAACTCAAAAGTTCTCTTCAAATTTGCACATCCCGTTAGTATAAAATCCGATTCGGGTTTACCTATTCTCATAGTTTCCTAATATGGTTTGTAAAAATGTAGGAAAAAGTATTACAAAATCCATGGTATAACGCTGACTTAGCAAAAGTAATCCTTTCATGCGATTGTCGCGATTTTAAAATTTCAATAATGGAGTCATTTTGTCTTAAAGTTAAGGAAGAAATTTAGTAGAAAGCTGGAAAATGTCTGCAGTGTTTTGCAAATTTTTTAAAAAGCACAATTCTGGAAAGCATATAATTTCTTAATCACATAATCATTTTCTAGCGAAAATATACAGTTTTGAGCCGAATAAGTATTATTATTTTTCGAGAGATTTAAATCCGCTTTAAATTAAAAAAAGCTGTAGATTCTTGCTAAATTTAAAGATATCTGCAAAAAACTACAGTTTAACTGAATGACTAACTTCAGATCGCGACAACCCTATGATTAGATCACTTTGGTTTCGATAGCCATATGCCATCGTGTTCGACCAGCTATATTTTTATGTATAACTTGTTAGGAAACTTGATGAGTGTATATGTCAACCTAAGTTGGATCTTAGACTACTTGCCTCAGTATAGCTCTCTTGTATAGCTCGTTGTTTTATTTCCAGTGCCCGCCTGAGTTTCATTCTAGTAAAACAAGATAGGTTAGATTTGAATTGAACTTATTTACCATGGATTGCTTCTGTATGCATGTACGTCGTGTGAAAACCACGTGATGAAGTTTCACGATTAAAATAAGTGTGAGGGATCATTTTTGGTTTGGAGTTGAAAAGGCAATTGTTCATTTTTATTGTGTTGTGCACATTCGATTGGATTTTGAAATTCAGGACAAGCATATACCTAAATTGCTCACACTTATATAATCTATTTTTTAAAATTACCTTTATATTCTACCTCCGCTCCCTAACTACTTTCTTCCCTCACCAGCTCCTTTTACGGAAAATAACTATACCTTTATGTTTTTCAGTCAAGGAAAAAGTATTTTTTACTCGAATTTCTGAGACAAAAAAAAGAACTCCAATATTAAGTAAAAATGAAATGTTAACTGGATTGGACATTCCACTATGAATGTATTTTCGAGGGAACGCATAGTGTGAAAATATTTTAAACTATAGCAGCTTCGTAAAAGTCCTTCTTACAATAATATTCTCCAAAATCGCATGCGATAAAATGTACTAAACTTCTCTACCATTATCAATGAGAATTACGAAATAGTAGTATTAGTCTAAAACTACTGTCGTTTGCACCCCTCTCCCCCCTCCCAAAGCAGTTTCTTAGCTCTGTTGCTAGGAAAAGATAATGCATACTGAAATTGTATTCAAATGATTTCGAACAAAGTATCGTACTCCCATTTGCGATATTGTAAATCTGCCACTCATTAAGCAATGCCTTAGTAATGAAACAATTTCATAGTTTACAACAATTTTCAATTGCTTTAATAAAATCCATACCGTACACGACTTCAGATGTGTCTTCTTCACACGTGTCAGATTAATGCTACAACATTGTATAGGAGAAACCGTTTTGGGAGAAACTGCATAAAAAAAAATAGAAAAGAGAGATGGAGCTAGATGAAATCATTAGAGCTGGTTTCCTCAAATTCACCAATTTGTCACATAACTTCAACTGCGAAGCTCTCTTCAATTGTTTGTTTTGACACTCGAAGGATTTTCTTTTAACGATACGCTCAATTTGCCACCGCCCCATTCCACTTTGTAAGCATCCATTTCAAACAGAATTTCGAAGCTGCAACTGAAACCATCTGCAGTTGCACTGAGAACAACTTCAGCGAACAGGCCTAGTTATCCGACATTTTGGTTCTAAGAGAGCCACGGATTCAACTTTGTTTCAAGTATTTGCAACATGTTTTATTATATTCGCTGCCACAGGCCCGTCATTTCAAGTTTTTCTAGGAGGGGGCGGGGGGGGGGGGCAAGCACAATGCAATTTCATCGGAAAACTGCAAAATCCACTCCCACTTATATGTTAATACATTGATTTCTCAAAACCAGGGAGGGCAATTGAACCCCTTTGACCCCACTAAATGACGGGCATGGGCGCTGCTTGATACGTCACGTCGTAGTAGATGTAACTGATGACTAGCTGAGCAAAACTCCACGTTGAGGAAATTCAGCAGAAAACATTTCTTAAACATAATGGTGGTTAATTGGTAAATGTTTCTTACAGAACATTGACATTTTCACACCAGACTTGATTTAAATCTGAATAAAAAAGCAAACAGTGCCCGTTATTTAAAAGGGTCAAGAGGGGCAAATTGGCCTCCCCTGGCTAGTTAAATCAATGTATTTCCCTTCTTTTAGGGAGTAGCTTTAGTTATTTTTTAGCATAATATGCGTTGAGTGTGTAGACTTTGATATACCCTAAAAAATGTTAAAATAACTCGGCTGAAAAAACTTTTTGCCTTTTATAGACGAAAGATCTAAACACAGATCAAGCAACGCAATCCGAAATAAATGTACTATAGCTGGGGTAAACCTAATCACGCAGCGTTGTGAAGGCTACGCAGATCATAATCGCAACATTTACGATGCTACTAGGTTAGATTCCCCCCCCCCCATCTGTAGTTTTCTGCAAACAAGACCGTAGAGAAAACGCGAACTCTTTTTCATATGGCTTGTGGCCTCCCCCTCTCCCTCCCCACTTATGAAACTTATAAGCCTTATTCTATAATTCATGGCTGACCTCTCTCCAAGGGTCAGGCCTTTAGTTTCTGATTTGTCAGAAATGGTTTCTCGTCTGCGAACTGAATTCATTTGAACGTTTTCAGCCTTTTTACGCGTATAATTACACTACAGAATTTTAGACATCAGTTCTCACTTTGCACATATTCTAATATATGTATCCATTGTGTATCATAATATAACGTATCAACTTAAAAAAAGTACTTAAAGTAATGATTTGCACGTGCTGAAGGTGTGATCATACGGTCTTAACCTCAACACGTATAAATCCTTACTTCTTAAATACAAGACCCCCCGTTTAGTACAAGCATTTAAAAAGGTGCTACTTAATATTATGATACAATGAATTCATATATTGGAATATGTGCAAAGTAAATGCCGAAGTCTAAAATTCGGGGAATAATGTGCAAATATATGCTTAAAAATGCCTCATTTGTATGAATGAACGCAGAAATACAAGAACCACATATTACACTGTGTGGCATGGGTATTTATAAGTGCCATATCTCTCTTAAGCAATTAAAAGAATGAATTCTATTGACATAGTTGTGACAAACTTGCATCACTTATACTTTCTTCTGACGAAAACTTACACATCTAGACACAAACTATGCAATGGAAACTCATTGCTCTTATTATTGTTGCACCAGTTATTCGATTGTACAAGTCAATTTCAGCTGTCTTTTAAATTTCGTTTGGTTAGAAAGTTATACCAATTGCTTTAAACTAAACATTTTAGAAAGTTGATAATTCACATTATAAATTGTTTCTAATATTGGAGTATGCACACTAGGGTGGGGCGAAAAATAAAAAGTTTTTCAGATCAACTTCTAATAGTTGCCAAAAGTTGTCTTTGGTGATAGTTAGCTTTTGTGCAAAATTTGAGAAAAATCGGTTAATATCTTCAGGGGGCGCTGCGATCGCAAAGTTTTACCATAGCTTTGTTATGGATTTTATGGTTAAAATATCAAAAAGAATGCCTTTAGCTAGTCTCTTTGCGTTTTTTTACTCAGAAGATGTTTTCATGCATTAAAAGCATATGAAATGATTCACAAAACATTATTTTACATGATATATTTATATTTCAAGCATTTAAAAAGAAACAAAAACGTGAAAAAAAAGTGATTTTTTTAAAAATATAAATATATCATATAAAATAATATTTGTGAGTTATTTCATATGCTTTTAATGCATGAAAACATCTTTTGAGTAAAAAAACAAAAAAAAAAAACAAAGAGACTAGCTAAAGGCATTTTTTTTTATATTTAACCATAAAATCCATTACAAAGCTATGGTAAAACTTTGCGATCGCAGCGCCCCCTGGAGGTATTAACCGATTTTTCTCAAATTTTGCACAAAAGTTAATTGTCACCAAAGACAACTTTTGGCAACTATTAGAAGTTGATCTGAAAACCTTTTTATTTTTCGCCCCACCCTAATGCACACATTTCAATCCAAAGTTTAAAATTCTGGGACTACAGCACAAATTTAGGAGTGAAAAATCTCTTATTTGGAAAAATAGAGCATGAAACAAAAATGTCGCATGAGTCGGCTTCCCTTTCATAGTGGCCATAAGTTGCGCAATCCCCAACACAAACCATACTACGGAAAATCCAGACATAATGGGTGGGCGTGAAAAAAGTTGCCAAAATCGGCGCCTCAGCGTGGGCGAGGAACCACTTCTCCCCCCTTTTTCGTTCTCTTTTCTGCTTTTCTTTCATTAACCCCGCATATCCAACTCATAAACCACCGGACAGTCGCAGCATCCTGATGATTCCCAGATGCTGTCTCTTGTCACTCGACACTCTCTCCCCCAGGGCCCCTCCCCTCCGTTTTGCTCCTCGGTTTCTTTCGCGGACACGGTCGCAGCGAAGTTTGTCGAGGCGTTTGGAGGAAAGGAATATCCAAGGATGCCGTAGCTTTCGGGTTTAGTTAGAATTTATGTGTGTTTTTTGTTTTGTTGATTGGTACTTTGGTTTGTGACCATGAAGGACTATGTGGTACCAGTACGGACTAAGTTTTTAACTTTGATTCTGTGGTATTGCTCCTTATTTGTAGGTTCTTCTGCTCAATTGCCGTCAGGTAAGTTGATACTTTCGTCTTCGAAACAGCTATAAATACAGACAAACGTAAAAAGGGGGGGGGGGGGGTATAGTTTCCTCCTAAAAAAGTTTCAAAATTTCCCAAAATTTATTAAAACTATTAGAAGCGACATTGAAGAAACGCGACGTAAACAATAAGAATTGTGAAACATCATTCAATATCCGATTGTCAACGAGTTTCCATGTAAGTTCATTTACATTCAAGGTACTAAACATTGAAAATTTAAAACAAAATATGAATATACTTTAAATTATATTAATAAAAAATTCTTACTGACAAATTAAATGTTTCCTCAATTAAGATTTGCTGTTAGCTTTTGAAAGCCTGTTTTTTTTTTCTTTCAATTTTCCGTTCTCTATGGTTGACTAAACTGTGTCTCTGACAGTCATAATTATGCAAAAAAAGTTTAGAGCTTCTCTCCTGAATTTGTATTGCTATTAAGCGAGTATTGTGAAAAAAAGAGCACTAATTCGTCAGAAAAAGCATGCAAATTCGGACTGATCCAGGGTTCGTATGCTTCTTCAAAACTCTTCAAATACCTTTTATTTAGAAATTTTTAAGGGCCCTTTAAACTCCTACATTTTAGTGCTAACTCCTTCAAAACTTCTCCATTTTTAGTTTACCACTTTATAATCTTCCTTTTGACAGTCATTTAAAACATATTAATTTTCTGTTTTTTCCAATCAAACAATATTACAACTCTTATTACATCTTTGAATCTCTCCTATTTAACAACATCAAATGTAATCGAAAACTTTAATTTGTGGAATTTTTATTTCGAAAAATTCCGGTTTAGTTTCATGGATTCCATTCCTTTCCCTAGTATCATTAAAAATGACCTACAATTCTGTTTCAAAAGCTTTATTTTCAAAAAATTAGACTCTCCCTAGCATCATCAAGGATGGCCTACAATTTTGTTTTAAGAACCTCAAATTTTGGACCCAGAACCTTTCTGTTAATGCTACAAAAGATAACCCGTAAATACGACTGATAGAGGGAGGGGGGATGTGGAGGGACAATTATACCGGAAATATTTGTTATATTATTGTTAAAATCATGCAAGTAAATTGGATTAAAATTGTAGTTTAAAAAGTCATTCAAAATCTCATTTTTTGCCTTCAAAACTCCCCCAAAATTAGTTCGTTTTTATTTCTAAAATTTAGGACAAACCTTGTGATCACAAAGAAAAGAAATAAAGATAAAATAAAATGAAAAGTGCATGGGTCATTCCGACGAAAATGGTGCAAATCATGCCCGAGACTTTGGAATTTTTTAAAATAAATTTTAATAACTATCACCTATTAAGTGTGTTTTTTATTGGTTCTCCATTTAATTTTGTGCCATCAAGTATCAATTGATTAGGTATAACCCATTTAGAAATGACACAAAAAATTATCTTTGTCAGAAGAAGGAGAAAATGACGTGTCCCAGCTTCAAATTGTAACAATTTTAAATGTGATTTAAAATTAAACTAAAATACAACAACAAAATACATTACACTGCACTGCACGAGATGCTTCTGACACCATTTCTGCAGATTATTGCGCAAATGAAAAAAAATTTCCTGAAAAACACTATTATTTATCCATGTCCCTAGATTTTCTATGTTTCGAATTGTCCACTCTGTTATATGCCTTTTGGAAATAAAATAAACAATTGCATTCAATCTGATATGTATTTTTAAAAATATAGGTAGTATAACTGCCGTGATTAGCTTGCTACATTGAATTATGTAGTCAACAACCAGGGTGAGCCTCATTCTTTTCTTATGGTGTTAATTTGAACTGTTGGATGTCCACTCTGTTAGAGCCGATTTCATGATGAGAAAAATGAATTTTTTCTTGAAATTGCAGACAGACTTACAGTTTCAGGCTGTTTATTCCACTTTATGCTTGTTCTGTGATTCTAACTTTTCTTTGTGATTATACAGATATTTTTAAAGGTCTATTTGTCCACTCTGTTATATGTCCACTATGTTAAACAAAGTGATCACAATATTTAAATTCCTTTCATAAATGAGTCATGTACTAGTTATTTACACTTCATTATACACAAATAAATGGAAACTCAATAAAAAAATATGATTAGTTGGTGGAAATTATTTAAATTGATAATCTTAAGTAAAGAGTTTCAGACATGATTTGTACCATTTTCGTCGGAATGACCCGCATACAAAAGGCAAAATCAAATATCTTTCGTTCAGAGAATTTCTTTAATATAATTTGATGCAGCACGATTCATAAACACGAATCTCGAAGGGTAGAGTTAAATAATGTTCCAAAATATACAGAAATAATAAGTGCAAGGAAGATCCAATCTTAAAAAAATTACCCCCCCCCCCCTCCAAAAAATAAAATAAAATAAAAATGACTGTTTTATGTATGAACAAAGCAAACGGTAATATTTGTTATCAGATACGGGAAAATATTCTTTCTCAGTGATTTAGTTTCTGTGAATTTAACTCAAATTCAGAAATTAAATCATTGAGAAAGACTGACGACTTAAATCATTTAAAATAATCTAAGTAAAGTTAAGACAAAAACAATCTACTGTAGAAAATAAATACCTTTGTGCGATAGATGTGAAGTTTATTCCAACGTTAGAGATGCACAAATATGCAGGTAAACCGCAGACACGTGTTTCGAGGCTACAAGGAGCCTCTTTTTCAATGCAAGAGGTGTGAGCTTTAGGATGAAGAGTCATCCGATAAAAGCCCTTTTATCGGATGACTCTTCATCAGCCGTAGGAAATAAAACTTCAAACATAATTCGCATTCAATTACGGCTAGAATGTGTCTGTTTTGATATAGTTTGTTACTTCTCCATACATTTGGAATAATTATTGCCAAAAATAACTGTCACGTCATATTTAATTATACAAATAACATTGCTTAGGAATAAAAGTCATCCCAACTTTTAATATTTTCCTTTAAAGGTAAAAATTCAACATGTAAATAAAGTAAAAAAAAAATGGTATGTGCGAAATGGAGTCCCCTATTCCATTTCTTCAAGTCCGCACTAGTGGTAAATTTCCACAAATTGAGAATTTTATAATAGTATGGTGGGCATTTTTATATTTAGGACACTAGGCTTAGATGGGTTAGTTATAATCAAAGGATCTCTTATTGTAAAAATAAATAAACAGCAAATAAAAAAATAAAAAAAGATAAAATAAATTGACGATTCTCTTTAAACTCGTCATTTTTCACACGAAATCTGTCCGGGCGCGGTTTTTTGAAATGTTCGTATAATTATAATGCTGTTGTTCAGAAAATAAATCTATTACTTTGGTTTGAAAGAGGGCCAATTGAAGTTTGCGTTTTTCTGATAAATCATGATAGGGGTTAAGTCCCCCGCCTAGTATAACTAGGCAGGGGACTGTGCCAGGTGACTGTTTTTGCTCTTTGTTAAGTAATATCTGCAAAACCATTGGAACATTAGTTACGAGAGTACCTATAAGTTTAGGCACGAATCGAGGACATAACAAAAATGTTTTATAATTAAATTAATTGACATAAATAAAATCACTTCCCAGAGGACTGTTTTCGCAACGACCCTGATGCATACTTTCATCACAAATGTGGCTCTCAAACTAAGCAAAGTAGCGTTTCAACCCCGTTCTCGGCGATTTCGGCGAATTCACACAGATTACTTTAAACTTCATGCCAAAAAGAATTTGCCAAAATTATAGATTTTTCATATTACAGCTTTGAATTTGTTGCAGGGGACTGTTTGAAAAAACTCCGGACAGAATTTACATGACAATTTTAAGTTATAGAAATACGTAATTATACCTTATTTCATAAGAAAAATTGCTTCATTATTCTATTTATAGATATTAATTGCCAAATTTATAGTGTTAATAGGTTTTTGAAATACTATCATTAACAGTTAGACTATGGGATTGGGACAGCCAGGGGACTGTGTTTTTGGCGCTTAGATAATTTCTATAAAAAAATTAAACTGTTATCACTCCAAATACAATTGGGCCACAAAGTATTAATGCTTTACTTGTATTAAGAGCGATAATTACTTTATTACACTTTATTATTTTTAAAACATTCAGTCCGGACAGCCAATTACCAGTTTACAGAGAATCGCCCATATATATGCTATGAGAGGGTGTGTAATATATATATTACACACAGTGTGAAATATATATCGCCCAAAATAGAATCGCCCAAATATAAAACCTATATGAAAGAATAGAGTGAGAACTTGCTCACTCTCAGCCGTTAACCGGAACTCAAGGATAGATATCGTGACCTAGATATGTTCGTTGACGTGTCCTCCTCTCCAGTCTTTTGACACATGGCACGGGGGTACTGACAATGTGTTATCAATAAGGATATATTTCCTTCATTCCTTAGGGTTTTCCTTAACTTGCTAAACCAGTACTTAGCTACAAAAATTTCAACTACATTTACTTCATTTCTGATTGGATTACTGTGGGGAATGCAATCACTTGAACATTAAGATGAATCATATTTATTACTTTTGACGACTATGTACAAATATATACATGCGGACTTCTCGTCCTGAGGATAGGTAGTTGTTCCAGTTCATGGTACCGCAGTACCTGCATTAACAGTACGCTCCTGACCGCAGCCAAGCAGCATCAACAGTTCATTTCATGTCTTAACCGCAGTCTCGACACTCTCCAACTGTTCCTTTGTCTTCTGTTCTTTCCGCGCATGGTGCCCTGCGCAGTTACAATTGCAGTTACGCAGCGTCGTCGCACGCTTGTTGTAGTTGGGGCTTAGCAGCTAGCTCCCACATTACACATCCCTGCGAAATTTAACTTTTGGCAAAATACGAAAGAAGTTTTCGCTGATTCTCAAGTTATTTGGGCTCTTGATTTTGAAAATGACCTCCATTTTTCCACGTCAGGATTTTTCGTGAAATTGATCTCTGTTTTCGATAGTTTTGCTTGAAGCATAAATAATTCGACTTATGTTACATGCAGCATTTGGTGACAGTGCAATTTTCATTTATGTAATTTGTATTCTAATGATTTACACTGATTTTTCAGCAATAAATTACTTTTTATTGATCTAAAAGAAAAAAGATATCTTAAAGAAAAAAGGTTAAAAAATGGCAAAGTTTTACTCTTCCGTGGAGTAAAATATAGCTGTCTCGGCAATAAAATTGTTTACGGAAAAAAATAAAATTGTTCGAGAATACAGACCCCCAGCAAAACTTGGTCAAAACAAAAATAGCCCGACACGAAAATTTGTTGATTTTATAAGGAATGACCCTCTATCTAAATTTCACGAACCCTGTAACCAGATTGCTAAAACAAATTTCAAACAGCAAAATATAAAATAAAATAGTTTCTTTTTTGGATATTTCAATGTAAAAAGTTTAAATTCACGTGAACTTTGAGCTTTTCTCTTTCCCAGAGCCCAGAGGAGGTTAATGCAATCTGGCTACAGCCATTCCGTGTAAAATCAACAAATTTTCATGTCGTACTATTTTTTATTTTGATCAAGTTTGGTAGGCAATCTGTATCAATATTCTGGACTCCGTACGGTATGTTTTTCTGTAAAAAATTAGTCCTGAGATGTAGCTATTTTCTTGCTCTGTGAATGGGAAAGAATTCGCATTTTTCATCTTTTTGGTAAATTTTGGGCTAGTAAAAGTAATTTATTGCTGAAAACTCAATGTGAATCATTAGAATATATTATATAAGTAAAAAATAAAAAAATCAATGTTCTTAGATACTGCATGTAAAATTGGTCGAACTAATTATTTTTGTAGGAAAAATTACTGGAAAAATAGAAATCAATTTTGCAAAAAATCACGACGTGATGGACTTTTTTCAGTTCTTCAAGAAATACGCACCAAAAAAATACATAAGGATCACCTATTACTCTTGTATCTCTTTTTTTCGCAGGCCTATGTTATTAAAATAAAACCAACAATATTAAATGAGAGCTAGTAAAGGTCCTGCACTCCCACAGCCTACTGCAGTATTCAAAGAAAAAAAAAAGCTCTTAATTTTAGAGAAAATCATTTTAAGAGTTTTGCCCCGTTTTATTTCTTTTTAAAATTTTTTTTTCATATACACTGCTCACTGGTGCCCATTCTACCCAACATCCCTCAAATAGCCATGGCGAACCCCCTTCAATGCGATTAAAAGAATTATGTGGTCCGTATCTAACAATCACAAATGCATTAGATTAAACGACATTAACCAATAAAGTGAGATCAATAAGAAAACTTAACCTCTCAGTAAATTATAACTGCGATTAGTCGAAATATTCGTTAAGACGAATTTTATTTTATGACCGTCCTCAAATTTTCCTAGCTAATACAATTCAATAAGTCGAAGTCGATTTTGTTTCTCCGAAAAAAAGGCTCCATTGCATCAAAAAGCACCTAGGACAAGTGGATCATTCTTTAACCAATATTTTGCACGTCATCTTGCGCATTTTTTTTTAAAATTATTCTTTGAATTTGAAACCTAGAAAAGAAAAAAACTTGCATATGGGAGGAACCAAAGTTCCTATAACACAGGGCAACACTCATTCCTGTACCAGGGTATGTTTGAAACTGTTTTAAAATGAATTTGGGGCCCTGAATTCAAATTTCTAAGATGTATCATACACAACACGGGTTTAAGCTAAATTCATAGATCAAACAAAACACAAAGCATGGAGCTTTTATTAGTTTAATGTGCAACAATTATTCAAAGTTTGATTACAAAACAGACCAACTAGGCTTTGGCCTCGGATCCTAACTCTTAAGGCTCAAAATAACTAAAAGTATTCGCAGTATTTTATTATAGAAAAAGAAAGAAAGCTAAGGTTTTTTCTTACATTTATTTAAATTTTTTTCTGTTTACTTAAGGTGTTTGATGTTCTGAACCCCAACAAGTGTTTTAATCGAGTGATACAGCAACTTAACAACTATGAAGTTGACACTCTTTGTTCTCAGCCAATATTCTTGTTTATAGGGATTGACTACACAGGCTCCTCAAAACATGGTTAGCCAAGGACCGACATCTTAACCACACCCTGCAATTATTGCATGCAAAGATCCAACTAGTCACACATTGTAGAAAGCTAATGTATTCAAAGAGGGAACTCACAAACTGAAAACTATAAAGTTGTCTAAAACACTGTGATATACGGAAAAAAATATCGACACATGAAAATGTTTCGATATTGCATATATGTGCGGGTGACTATCAGGAAAAGTGCCAATTTGACCATGGAAATTTTCAATATTTAAAGATACTCAGAAAATAAAATTAATAGGGTATTTCAAACACACATTAGTAACAATTTTTTTAAAAATTAGGGGCATGGTCAAAGTGAACATTTACCCCCCAATTTAGGGGGGGGAGGTGTCTTTGGGCGTTACCGACATGATGAGAATGCTACCGATTTGACAAATATTACAGATTTCACACTTAGTGTACAAAAGTAAACACATTCACTAGTACCTTTTATGCTTAAAAAGAAAACAATTATTACTTAGAATATAATACTTACACAGCCTGAGCGCTTTTTTGTTTCATAAATAAATTAGAGACTAATTAAAAGTTAGTTAAAGTTTAAATTAGTGCGGCAAAGTTTTTTTGAAACAGATAAATAGGTTAATAGTTAAAAAATCAAAATAAAATAAAATTCTTAAAACAATCTTAAAAAACGAAATTAATTCAAGAGTTTGGCGGGGGAGGGAGATTTGAACTAAACTGTTCGCAAGTTTTCCATTTATAACAAAATTATACTTTTGGGTGCAGTAGTTACGAACGAAGGTCTGAATATTGATGTAAAAGAAAAGAGGGTGAAAAATGGCAATAATTTTGTTTGAAAACTCAAATTTTGCGGTAAATTATTGTTTTTGAAGCATTTAAAAAAACAATAAATAAACTGCTTCCAATAATGGAAATTTTGGCAGGAAAAATGATGCACTTGAAATTATCTTTGTTCTTTAACCTGTTAACCGGGGAATTAGCTATTGCTCAACTCGTTTCACAATGGGGACTTTTTTTTCGCAGCGATAAGTAATATCACACCACAAATAATAATTCACATCTCAGTATGTAAATAATACAACACAATAATAAAAATATATAAAACACTGAAATGCACAATAAGAATATACGAAAAATTTCGTCATGCCCATTGTTGTAGGCTTTTATGTATGACGAAATATTTCGTCATACCCAGTTAACAGGTTAAAACTCAACTCATAACAAGAAGAAAGAATTGCGAAAAAACATCGGTAACGCAAGCATCAGTTTCGTAACAAACATCTTCTATTTCGGCGCTGCTGATATGACAAATTTCTCGCAATATGATAGCTGAACATCACTAATAAAAGATTCGAAAATAAAAACAACAAATGTCCATGACAATGTTTCTTTTCCATTATTCAAAAATAAATTGAAAAATTACTTTATTTTGTGTCTTAATTTCCGCTGCCGACATGACATTTCATTTGGTAGAAACAGAAAAGTCAAGATTGAAAAAATGTTACCTGCAATTTAATGCAGCCGAAGTGAAAATTTTCTATCCGGACTGCATTTAAGCATACCGTACTCGATTTTGGACATGCGAAAAGATGCGCGCTATCATTGGTCGAATCGACTTGTTGATAGACCTCCTTTCGCCACCAAAACAAAGGCAATGCTATTCTGAGATACAGCCTTGCTCTCCATAAAAGTAAAAGACCAATATTTACTTAAAAATTTTATAATTTCGTGGTAGAAAATAAAAGCAATTTTACAACAAGCAACATTAACTTCATTACAGACAAACTTCTTTGCTAGAATTTGAAAAGAAAACAAATAGCAATAGAGCATGAGAAAATCGTGCCCATCATATCGAAAAATCTTTTGCTGGTAATTTTGGTTTTTTTAATTGCTTATTTTAATTACAAATGCTTTTTTAAATATTTTTCAACGCTCTATTTAAAAGCTTAAAAATTAAATTGTGCTGCTGTTATGTTTTTTGTAGAAATGTGATTTCTAAAAATGATTAACAGGTAATTATTTGTAAGGATAATATGTTTTTTTTTTTTTTTTTTTTTTTTTTTTTTTTTGTATTTCAAAGTAAACTTTTTCAGGTTATTAAAGCTGTTGAATTTATAGGCTACTTTAATGTGCATTAAATATTTTTATGTAAACGTTATACTTTTTTTTTTTTTTTTGCTATTAGCGCTAAAATATTGGAAAATATATTTAAATCATTTGTAAAATATATTATTTTGCAAAGGAAGGGGACTGTTATACATCGGTGAAGCTTTTAACAAGGTTATAAAAATTTGGAAATTATAGCTGTCGATTTCTGTAAGTCCGCTGAATTTAATGTTACTTTCACGCTTGTGAATTTAATAGAGAAATATTCCATTTCGTTTCCTATTCTGGTAAATCGTTAGTGCTATCTGTGAATAACTTTGTGGTATATAAATACATAATTTGTTCTTCTGCTCGTCTTGCATTCTTTTTACTCCATGAATTTTTGATGTAACTGAAAATTAAGAGAGTTAAAAAATTCATATTTTAAGGTAGCACTAAGTACTCGACACTAAACTTTTTTTTATTTTTTTAATTAAACGAGATGTTAATCGAAACCCAATACATATGGTTTTTAACGGGACTAAATCATTTAAAATTTATGTATCTTGTCTGCACGAGATACTTCATCAGGGCAAGTAATCCTAAAATTTTTTTTCATTATGTATGGACAAGGAAAAATTTTTGGTTTTGTTTGGAAGTGCTTGAGAAATTCATTTTGACTTAAATTAGCACTTTTCCTGATATTCACCCGTGTATTTTTTTTTCAAATTGGGAAAATTAATTTACAAAAAAAAAAAAGAAAAAAAAAAAAAAGATGACGGGCATTATATT
Organism: Uloborus plumipes; assembly: GCA_038373865.1. Taxonomy (NCBI): domain Eukaryota; kingdom Metazoa; phylum Arthropoda; class Arachnida; order Araneae; family Uloboridae; genus Uloborus; species Uloborus plumipes. The sequence continues at coordinate 19,654 of JAXGGA010019013.1, forward strand.
TTCTTGTACTATGTTCCGTTATACAGTTTTAAAATTATTTGTCATTTTTTCTCACGACACTTTCGTACTAAATGTTAGTCTGTTTGCGAAAAGTTATTTATTGTTTATTAATATTTCTCATGGTAAATTCTTGTTAAAGGTATACAAAAAGTAATTTTATTTAAAAAATATTTTTTCCTCTATTTAATCTCCAATTTTTGGCCGATTATTAATAAAATGCAATACTCGTGTTTTTCACATTCCTGTTTATTGTTAAGTCATGAAATTAAATTATTCATAATAGTGTCATATGAATATCAGCTGTAAGGGTTAGTTTTCAACATTTCATTCAGTTTCACGCACTTTTTGAAATATTTATTTTTTTTACTCTGTACACTTCTATACTACATGTTATAGTAACGTGTGCTGAAAATTATTTACTGTTAGTACATTTAATCATCATAGTTCCCTATTGAAGGTGTGCTTTGAAAACTAATATTTAAACATTTTTCTTACTGCCAGTTAATCTGCAAAATTAGGCCGATTATAAATAATCGGCAAGTTGACCGATTATGGCCGATTAATCGGTACTGCTGATTAATCGGTGCATCCCTAGTTTTGTTATTCTAGTGCTTAAAACTTCAATTGGTCAAGAGTTTAATTGCAGAAAAAAATCCCACGGAGCTAATTATTTGTAAAGACTAAGAAAAAATTTAATGAATAAAGAGAAGTACAGATCGTGTACTTGATGTACAAATTTCGAATGAATTCGAATCTGTACCGGTTTTTTTTTTTGAGTTTTATAATGATATAAAATAAAGATTTCAGAATTTTTTCGACACTATATAAGCAAAGCTATTTCGAACTTTAAAAATGTAGTTGAACATTGATAATGATAATAAATTGTTCAAGAATAAACGATTCAGGGTTGAAATGCTAAAAACATTTTTCTACTAGAAGTTATGAATGATTTATTAGATACATTTGGCTTCATATGAAAGAGCTATCAGACAAGTAAATTTCTGATTTAATGATTAGGTTAACATATTTCACACTAAGTTTTAAAACATTCAATGTAAAAAACATTTTCTGACTAATGCAGTAATCGCATTCAAAAGTTAATTTGCATTTAATTAAAAAATCAATTAAAAAAACATAAATTGTAACAAAAATTCTGAAAAGCTGAAATGCTTTAGCTCCAAGTTTTGAGCACAAATTCATTCTACGTAGAGTGTTTATTGGTGCTTTTAATTCCATTTTTCTGTAGCAATGTATGAACACAAAAAAA
>JAXGGA010019014.1:0-20913 GCA_038373865.1 Uloborus plumipes
TTTAGTGGCGCTGCCTTTAGAAAATAGTAATCTTATCCCTAAACGCATAATTTTTAATGATGTAACCAATATTGCTTGAGGCAGTACTGAAGAAAATGAAAGATTTTTCTGAAAAAAGAACTAGTTCAAAAATGTTTAAGCTTTGAGGAACTGAAACTAATGTTAAAAAAAATTCCCCACCAATTGGTACATCTTTTTTACAGCGAATTCTTAAACGTTACGAAATGGAAACATCTTTATCCAAATGACAATAGATCTGAAAAGCATTTCGCAGTACATGGTTTGTAGAAATACAATTAGCCAATAGAAAGTACTTGAGTGCAGTGCTGTAGTTGGAAAAAAATTGCTCTCGACGACTGCAAGTCGTTAAGTTTGGTAAATGACTTACCAAAAAAAAAAGGTGGATAAAATTACTTTTACAATAAACAAATATACATATATTCCCAGAAAAAGTGCCTCCCCAACTGCAGAACTGCTTGGGAATTAAAAAATAAGCATAAAGAACATGATACGACTTACCTTTTGCCAATTTTTGACTGTTTTTACAGCTCCACCTGCGGCATTCAATTTTTCAGCCAATTGCTCCCAATCTTTTTGTCGGTTGACATTCGAATACTCGTTTGTTATTTTTCCTCCATTTAATCTTGGATTCTGCTCCATTTCATCAACGATAACATTGATTTGAGATTTCTTTACTCGGATATTCTTGGGAGCAGACATTTTAGCAAAACACTAGTAAGCAAGTAAAAAAGCACGCGCTCGTTTGGCTCTCCACTGTTTGTGTGAGAACGCCGAAGTAGAAACTATCATTTGATTGGTCGATCGTTCTCGATATCGATTCACAGCAAAACGGGTGAAAAATTCTCTCAAGGCTTTAGTGGTAGCACAAAAAAGGGCAATCGACTATTTTCTCGGCCGTTCGCGCTTTCCGTGAGGGAGAAATAGTCGTCACTAGAACTAAACGTACCAATCATTGTAGGTCCCCTGGAGTTATAAACACCGTCTGTACAAACGCAACGAAATCACTATTGCACGTGAAGACTCACACCACTCTTCGAATCCACTACTATGAAATCTCTAAGGGCGATGCCTTCTTGGCTGATGCACCATGAAACAAAAACAAACAAAAAAAAGATGACTATCTAAAATACATACTTTTATTTGGTACTATGTTTAGGGCTTCTTGCCCTTACATACGATAACGTTAGCTTGAATCACAACAACGAACGAACGATGAACGACGCGATACAGCAAGCAGTTAAGTAACAGAGATAACACCGGTCAACACGATTTTTGAGTCTTTCTTCTGAGTATGAAATTTTATTTGGTTTTATGTTTCTAATAAAGGAAAAAATAATTTTTTCGATCAAAGTTTGTTTTTGTAGAAATTATGGTTTTTTTTTTGGATTTTTAAGAGAAACACAGGCTTTTTTCAATGACACAAGTAAGAAAATGCTAACATGAATTTTTTGCTTCTGCATTTAATAAATTCACTGCAAACAAAACAAAATTCATCAGCATCATGTTTACACTGTTTTGAAGCCATTTTCAAACTTAGTAATAGACACAAGAATGCTTGTTTTCCAAATGTTCTCTTATTCTTTGCTGTTGTTATCACAAAAACAACAGATCTTGCAGACGATAAATAAATTAAATAATTCGAAGAAATTGCAGACGATAAAAAAACTCAAAAATAGCAAATGTAAAACTCAGCAGACGATAATTTTACCAACAAAATTTTAAAAAATCGATGAAAGTCGTTTTTTTCTTTAGCTAAGCAATTAAAACCTTCAAAGTGACCTGAAACAGTCAAAAGCAAACTTTAAAAGCCAAGAATGGATATTTGAGTCTTTTTCGATGCCTATTATTAGAATTCATGCATTAAAACAGAAACTCAGAAAAAAAAAAAATTTGTTGACCGGTGTAATTTACATAAAAAGTCCTGATGAGCGCCCTCTTGCGTTTAACCCTTTAACGTCAGGTGTGCCGAATTTGACACATACTTCCAGAATCATTTTGCCTAAGTTAATAAGTGAGTTTGTCCACAATAGAACATTGTGACGTTTTTGGCACATTCGTATCTGCGAGCAGCAGTAAGTCTTTAAAAAATAGGCAGGTCTGCTTCCTATGGTCTCCCTTAATTGAGATTTGGAAGGAAAAGATTGTTTTCTAAGGTAAAAAAAAATATGTCTAGAAAAGGTTAAGTAAAATTAAAAGGCTAGATGTTTTCTTCAAGGGCAGGCTGCCGTGTCCCAGGCCGATAGCTTCATTCCCCAAGGTGTCCTCGAAGGACTGGGGATATCTTCGGACAACCTCCATTGCTAGAGGCGCCAAGTGTTTTTTCCTGGGGGCAGGAATGAAATCCATTATGGCAGAAACAATCATTCTAACTACTTCCCTTCTTTCGGGAGGAGCTGGAATTAGGCCTCTCTCCAGTTTGGAGAGAGGTTTTTTTTTTTTTTTTTTTTTTTTTTCAAAATTTTCAGCATAATAAATAAATGAACATCCTATGCTACAACACCCACAAAATATTATGTCCTATACATGGAGGTAACCCTGGTGTACACATATGATAAAAATTCAGCTCATTAAAAATATAATTAAATTTTATTCCACTGACTGATTGCAAATTAGAGATATCTAGTTGGTGAATAGCAGCATCATATGACACAATGGATCTTAAAGCTGCTTTTTTTAAGGGCGAATTTTGAAAGTCACCCAAAACTTTCAGGGTTGCCACAGGATACTTAAATGCTACTTTTTGCTACTTTTTTGGACTTAAGGCGACTTTAGCTACTTTTTTATGCAAAAACAGGCCAAAAAGCTACTTTTTTTCACTGAATCTGCTTTTTTGGAGACTTTTTCCCCCCGACGTTAGTTTTTTTTTTTTTTAAACACCTGGAGATTTTCTTTCACCCATGTTTTTAAATCATTTCCATTTCAAGAATAAAACCTTCCCTAAATAGAGGTTATGGGCTGCACCAATCCACTGCATCCAATCAACAAGTTGGGCTTGGCTTAGGTGATACGAAAACGAAAGTCGATCTTGTATGGAACGGATTTGCATACTTCGTACGTTACCAATATCTGAGCTTTTCCAGAAGCGGAAACCTTATACAGTGCAGATCTTTGCAGCAACCTCGACTGGGCACAGGGCAGCTACAGTGCGATGCAATACTTTAGACAAAATGCAAATATGAATTTAAAAAAAAAAAACTATTCAGCGAAATGCTTTCAAATTTCTACTGCAGGTAGACAATATTGTCCCAAATACATGTCTGGAGTTTTTAAAAATATAACCGAAACGAAAATCGGAAATTACAAAAGACATATTTTTTGCTGTTGCAAAAGTTTTGAAAAAGGTCAGATTTTATGCAAATATCTCTTGAAAGGTAATTGTTGGAGGAAAGGTGGGGCTTTTTGCTTCGACTATAAGGTACAGGGATTGCTGAATGAATAATTAAACTCCCAAACTTTCTCTGTAGCTCTCGCGTAAAGAAGAGAAAGTTTGGAAGCCGAAATTTGGAAATGAAATCACTTCGCTGATTTTTTGTCTTTTAAATTGGCCCTTGTATGATAGTACATTATTTTTTACTTCGTGAAGAGGAAATTCAGACATGCATATCGATAAAAAGGGCGAAGAAAAATTATATTTCTTAAGGATGAAGGAATTGTAAAAACGGCTCGAACTGACGATTCGCCCCTTTATCCTACAAAACTTCTACTTGGGTCAAAAACAGCATGTGACAGCTAAGTAGAGGAACAACTGAATCAGTATCAGGGTGTAAAAAAAATCAATGATTTTTTTAAAAAAATAAAAAAAATCTGATTTTTTTTGATTTAAATCATTTTTTTTTTATTTAAATCGGATTTTTTTGATTTTTTTTTTTAAATTAGAAACTTCAGTTATTAATTAATTTTTATTTGTGAACAACTTACCTTTTCGTTTTTAAAAATACAAAAACACCTTTGAAGTGAAGCTTCACCAGTAAGAAACCCAGAAAAAAGTGTTAGGAGCCAATCTGAAAATAATCCTGTCTACTAGCTAAGATAAAAATCAAATGGGGCAGGAAGCTGAACCCAATTCTCACTACATTCAGTCCCCCCTCCCTCTTAATTTTGCTTGTGTTTTGTAAAGCTGGAATATGTTCCATTTCAGCCACTAATAAAGACTGCCCCCCCCCCCCAGTTGCTAATGCAAGGCATAGAAAATTCATCTTCTGTTTGGTTGTTTTTGTTTTGTCTTTTCACTGAAAGTATATCACACACATTCTATCTTGTCCCTCCCCCCTCAATTCACTCTTTACAACACCTGCCCTGCACCTGCATGTATTTTCTTTATTTCACATATTAGACAACAAATAGCACTATTTGTGCATACATATTATTTGGACTGCAACCTACCAGCATCTGTGGAGAGGGGATGAGTAGGATTACTTTTCCATTTATTAGATGGAAATCAAAGCTCTAAAAGAAAATGGTAAAAATAATGAAATTGGGATTGTCCAAGAGAATTTTTTAAGGATTAAAATAAAAAGTGATTTAAATCAATGATTTTTTTAAAAAAATCAATTGATTTAAATCGCGATTTAAATCACTGATTTAAATCAATTGATTTAAATCATTGACACCCTGATCAGTATGCATCAAAAAAAAAAAAAAAAAATTATGCTTGAGCCTCTTCGGAAACTGTCCCAAATAAGCCAGATTTTAATGGTAAAAGCGGTACAGCATATGCTCATCGGATCTTTTCTCTAATCAAGCTAATAGAATTATAATCCATCCAAATTTTAATAATTTTCATCAGAGAAAGTAACATTCATTTTTAGTCACATTTAGGCTCATGGTAATAGTGAAGTAGAGAGGGGGGGTTTTCAATATCCAGGGGAGTTCTTTCGGAAGATAAATATTTGATGTCGGAACGTGTATTGAATGACATACTTATTATAAGATGCTCTGAAGCGCTATTCTACAGTTGCACAATTCCAAATTGATAAAGAACTTTTAAATTTAGCTTTTGATGCACGCAAATCATACCAGTTCTACCTTGAAGACTAGAAGAAAAAAAGGAAGAGCAATTGAGATTAGAAAAAGAAAATGAAGAAAAGTTGCAACAAAGAAAAATAGAAGCAACAAAGAAAAGCTGCCAAGTTTGAAGGGATCTGTTAAAAAGTTAGAAGAAAAAGTCAAACTAGTAAATAGAGAGAAAGAAAGGACACCTAAAAATCAGCTGATGTATTTTTTAAACAGGTAAACCAGAGGCCAAAATCAGCTATTGGAGCAAAAGACACTGAAAGTATTAAAATAGCTCAGGGTATGTTAGAAGGCAGTATAAAAGTTGAGGAATAGGGAAAGAGAGTATGAAGATGAAAATAAATTAAATTGCTTTGTGAACAAAAGGAAAATACTTTGATAGAACCATTTTTCTGTAAAAAACCAAAAACATGGATTTTCGGAATAAATTTTTTGTATTCATACGAGTACATTATTATTTTTTCTTTTGAATGGTAGCAGTCTTGTAAAGTAAATAACCTTGATTGTACTCTTTTGTTTTTTTCCCTCATTTGTATCTTTAATTTAATGCATCAGTTCAAAATATGTCTATTTTTTTGAACTTGTTTTAAAGCATTACTCATATTCAGCTTAGCTTGTGACATGTTTCTATTCAGCTTCTTTGCAACTTTTTTTTCATGGCTACTTTTTCGCAACTTTTTTTTTTCAAGGCAACTTTTTTGCAACTTTTTTTTTATTTTCAAGGCAACTTTTTTGCAACTTTTTTAGTATTTTTAGGCGACTTTTGCTACTTTTTTGTGACATTTTCCTTGTGGCAACCCTGAACTTTCTGTAAACCCACGAATATTGTTTCTACTCAGTTGATTTCTAGTAATATAGGCAACTGTGCCTTCATAGATTTCACCATTAACTATTAAGCCGCTAACTGCAATCTTGTTCAAGTCTTCAATTAACTGGTGAAGCACTGATTCTTGTCCAAAATGTTTCAAATGCTTCTCTCTGAAAAGTAACATTAATTAAATTGGATTTCAATTTGATCTATTAAATTTATAAGTATCACGTAGAGTTATTATGCATTGCAAAAATGTTTAGTTCTAGAGGACTCTAAGGGATATACAATTTCAAAACTATCTTGATACAGAATTTTAACTTTTTACAATTTTGCTTAAGAAGCTGGTTACTTTTATAAACATATCCTTGCGTGAAATCATATCATATATTGAGTCATATATCGCAATCGAAAAGTCGAAGACACTAATATAGCAGACTTATTAAATCTAATTTTTAGCAACAAAAAAGATACTAATGCAAATTCGAAAGATTCTTTTTTAAATGACTTGAATGAAATGAATCTTTTGCAAAGTGTCTAACATCAAGTAGTAGCAGAATATGTGTTCCAAAACGTTCATATTTTTCTTTACCACTTTTAAGAATACACTCGTCATTCAATTAAGAAAAGCTGTCATAAATGCAACCGTCGCATTGGAAAACGTCTCTCATTTTCCCCACAAGTTGAACTTCTAGACATTTTATGAAATACGCCATAGTGTGAACTTCGTCTCCTCCATCGCCTTTTTCAGAAGAATTAACCGAATCATTCTTCATCGCCAATACTTCAGTTTTGACTCTCTCTAAATACATAAACCGAATGATTTCTTCTGTAACACCTAAAATTACTTCACGGAGGTACTTTACTTGATCGTAATTCCATTTAATGAATGTGTTTTTTGTCTGAAAACTTTCAGTGAGAGTTCGATCTGTTGAAGGTGCACACGATTCAAGCTTACTATGCCAAGTAAAGCGTTGTTTGCAATAAAAGACGCATTCCTACATTGGTAATTCTACGGTCAATGCGCTTTTTGTGTCCCCGAAAAAAAATAATTTGTTTAATTTCACACTCATTATATCACTAGTAGCCACTATTTTTATGATTGTTGTGGTAAGGGCCTGGAGAAATCCCAATTTTTAGGGGGGTTTATCGATACCAGGGGAAAATGCGTTGCCAGGGGAGTGGCACTATTGGCAGAATTCTGGTTTGATTTACTATTATTTCACTTAATTTTTCGGAGTAAAATCAGAGGGCTGATTTTTATGCCGAACCAAATCAGAGTATGGACTCATTTCTATAAGACCTGTATTCAAAAAAATTTTCGCGTTGTAATAAAAAAAAAAAAAAAAAAAAAATCAATCTTGAAAGCACGACATGTTGTGCATGCAAGTCGCACCGCAGATCCAAAATAAAAATACTTCCAGCATTATTTACATTCATTCAAATTGCATTCAAAGGGGCAATTAAGATTAAAAATGAAATTAATTATGCTTATAACACAGTTTTAACCCTTTAACTGTCAAGTTATTTTGATTTTTAACACTTTTCCAAGCACAAACACGAGAAACAGTCGGGTTTGACAAAGAGATGAAGCCGAAATAAACGTCTCCCGATATATATTTGGTTATAACAATACGATGCACTCAAAAAAAAAAAAAAAAAAATACCCCGAGTAATACTCGGGCGTGACATTTTCGAAAACCAGCTGTGCCCGAGACTATCTCGAGCATGACAGTTAAAAGGTTAATGTACATTTACCCTTTTTTCTAAGAACAAAACTGCCAGGGGAGTGACAAAATCACACATCACCTATAAAAACAACATTACGCGTTCTTCTTACCAGAACTTCACGTAAACTGTGATGTCTGCACACAATAAGCATTACATTATACATACGCATATTTAGGTAACGATGAAATATAAAAAGTTATACTTACCAGGGGAAATACTACAGCGACTGCCGCAGTACGCTTTGGGGCACTTTCAACGAGAACCGATGCAATAATATTCGATTTCTTTAAAAAACTCTTAGCTTGCTTTTAACTTTACTCAGTATTACACTGGTTATTCGCAATCAACATCATCCTTATGCATTTTTTTTGCGAAATTTCAGTCTGAAGTTTGCCAAGTGAGGGTGACACTGTTGATATGGACCGTTGAAAAGTGTATTTTTTTAAAAATAATAATAAATATTTTTTCAATGTTTACTGATGAAATATGTTTCTATGCTAATGTAAGTGTATAATTATGGCAAAAGACATTATGCCAAGTTAGCAAAAATTGAACGTCGAACATGTTAGTGGGCGATTCTTTATAAACTGGTAATTGGCTGTCCGGACTGAGTATTTCAAATATAATAAAGTGTAATAAAGTAGTTATCGCTCTTAATACAAGTAAAGCATTAATACTTTGTGGCCCAATTGTATTTGGAGCGATAACAATTTAAATTTTTTTCTAGAAATTATCTAAGCACCAAAAACAGTCCCCTGGCTGTCCCAATCCCATAGTCTAACTGTTAAAGATAGTATTTCAAAAAACCTATTAACACTACATAAATTTGGCAATTAATATCTAAAAATAGAATAATGAAGCTGTATTTTTCTTATGAAATAAGGTACAATTACGTATTTCTAAAACTTAAAATTGCCATGTAAATTCTGTCCGGAGTTTTTTCAAACAGTCCCCTGCAACACATTCAAAGCTGTAATACGAAAAATCTATAACTTTTTCAAATTCTTTTTGGCATGAAGTTTAAAGTAATCAGTGTGAATTAGCCGAAATCGTCGAGAACGGTGTTGAAACGCTATTTTGCTTAGTTTGAGAGCCACATTTGTGATGAAAGTATGCATCAGGGTCGTTGCAAAAACAGTCCTCTGGGAAGTGATTTCATTAATGTCAATTAATTTGATTATAAAACATATTGGTTTTTATGTCCACGATTTGTGCCTACATTTGCAGGTAGTCCCGTAACTAATTATGTTCCAATAGTTTTGCAGATATTACGCAACGAAGAGCAAAAAACACAGTCACCTGGCACAGTCCCCTGCCTAGTTATACTAGGCGGGGGACTTACCCCCTATCATGATTTATCAGAAAAACACAAACTTCAATCGGCCCTCTTTCAAACCAAAGTAATTGATTCCTTTTCTGAGCAATAGTATTATAATTATACGAACATTTCAAAAAACCGTGCCCGGACAGATTTCGTGTGAAAAATAACGAGTTTACAGAGAATCGCCCTTGTATAAAAACTAGTATTTGGACAGGCCAGGGGAGTATACGTTTATGACTATTTTCAGCTATAAATGCTAAAATAAAATAATTGTAGTGAATTAATTGGGTGGTCCATATAAAAGATAATGTTTTTGTATGCTTAAGCATTACAGACCATTAATAGAATCAGTTTTACAAGAAGTTTTTCCACTCGCCGTCTGAATTCAAATAGCGTAGAATCACCCATATACAGTTTGTGGCACTAAAACGAGCTCGTGCTGAAGCTCGTAGGATACGACGAAAGAGCCAGCGGGACTCTTGGCAAACCTATATCAGCACAATTACCACGTCCACCCCAGCTAAGATCGTATGGGCTAAAATTAAAAAAATAGCTAGAAACTACAAAACATCTTGTGCTCCAATACTAGTAAAAACTAGTACATCTTAGATCACAAAGAAGTGGCCGATTGCTTGGGGACTCATTTGGCAGATGTCTCCAGGGCAGGTAATTATAGTTCGAAATTTCTAGCTCTAAAATCACTTAAAGAGCAAAAAACCCTAAATTTTCAATCAAACATGTTCGAAATTTATAACTCAAATTTTACACTGCAAGAACTGAGAAATGCTCTGCAAAAAACTAATAACACATCACCAGGACCAGATGGAATTCACAATAGCATGTTGAAACGTTTGAACAATTCATCATTAGAAAATATTCTTAATCTTTTCAATAGGATATGGTCTGAACAATTTTTTCCGAATTCCTGGGCTCACGCAACAATAGTTCCTATTCTAAAACCCAATAAACCCCCTGATCAAGCAGAGAGCTACAGATCCATAGCTCTTACCAGCTGCCTTTGTAAACTGATGGAGCGGATGGTCAACACCAGATTGATGTTCATTCTGGAGTCGAACCATCTGCTATCTTCAAATCAAAGTGGATTCAGACGCGGCAGGTGCACAATTGACAACCTGCTGCTTCTTGAAACATCAATAAGAGAAGCTTTCCTAAAAAGGAAACATCTTGTGAGTGTATTCTTCGACATGGAAAAGGCATTGACCGTACTTGGAGATTTGGGATCCTCAAAACACTACATGAGTATGGGTTACGAGGTAACCTACCTATCTTCCTCTCCAATTTCCTGAAACATAGATCGTTTCGAGTACGTGTCAAGTCTGTCCTGTCGGATACCTTTACCCAAGAAGGTGTACCCCAGGGAAGTGTGTTGAGCGTAACACTTTTTCTAATTGCCATCAATAGCTTAATTGAACAACTCCCCCCTGCTGTCAAAGGTACCATGTTTGTAGATGATTTCCAAATTGCTTTCTCATCATCGAACATGAGTATCATCGAACGACAGCTCCAACTTGCAATTAATAGCGTTTCGAAATGGGCGGAGGAAAATGGTTTTTCCTTCTCCCCTCAGAAAACCTTTTGCGTCCATTTCTGCCGTAAAAAAGGACCTCACCCTGACCCAAATTTGAACATCAAAAACCAACAAATAAATGTGAGAGATCGGGGAAAGTTCCTTGGTCTCATTTTCGATAATAAACTAAAATTTGTGCCTCTCATAAAAGAACTTAAAAAAATGTAGCCTAAAATTAAATACTCTCAAGGTCTTGGCTAATACTTCCTGGGGTGCCGATTCAGAGTCCCTTTTAAGAATTTACAGGGCTCTAATACGCTCAAAAATTGATTACGGATGCCAAATTTATGGCTCTGCTAGCACAACGCTCTTAAAAATCTGGATCCAATTCACAATCAGGCACTGCGCATCTGCACTGGTGCCTTCCGCACCTCACCCACCAATAGTTTACATGTAATAACTAATGAACCTTCACTTTGCAATAGACGGCTTAAACTTTCTTTAAATTTTTATTTTAAAATAAAACCTAATACTAATCACCCGCTACATCTACATGTTTTTCATCCGTCAAACACTGATGTATTCCTGCATCGTCCGTCGGTTACCCCAACATTTGGGATCCGAATGCGACAGGCGCTTTCAGTACTACAGATACCCGATTTCAATACCTACAACTCAATAGAACTAGTCGAACCATGGAGCGAAATTTGCATTTCGGTTCTCCATGACTTCGACAATTTTCAAAAAGATACCACAGCCGATGCAGTATATCAACAAATTTATAACGATGCAAAATACAAATATATGCAATATAAAGAAATTTTTACGGACGGATCAAAATCATGCAATCACGTCGTCTTTGCGGCAATACTCGACGATCAAATATGTTCACAACAATTAAATACTTCTTGTTCAGTTTTCACCTCGGAAATTAAAGCCATAGCTACATCTTTACAAACAATAGCCCAATCAAATTATAAAAAGTGGGTGATATACACCGACTCTTTGAGTTCAGTACAAGGTATCACTCACTGCAACAACAATAGTCACCCTTTGGTGATTGAATCTTATCATTTATACAATAGTCTGAAAGAAAATAACTTTGAAGTTCTCTTTTGCTGGATTCCTGGACATGTCGGCATTGCAGGCAATGAGGCTGCCGATTCAGCTGCAAAATCTGCAAGTGCCCGTGTCGATGATCTTGTTCCTTTCGAAGACATCAAAAATACCATTGTCGAATATCTTAACATCGATTGGCAGCGAGCCTGGAGTGGAGAGACGCAAAATAAATTGCACTCCATCCAGTAGTCGACGAAAGGCTTCAAGTCATTTAAAATCACCAGAAGAGAACAAGTCGTAATAGCCCGTCTTCGCATTGGTCACACAAGATTCACCCATAGACATCTTTTTAGCCGTGAACCAGTTCCAATATGCAACACATGTGATGTCAATCAGTGTTGCATATCCTCTCTGATTGTCCAAATTTCAATCATATTCGTTTCAAATTCTTTAATCATTTTCATCCATCTTTGAAGGAACTGTTAGGGGACACACCCCATCTGAATTTGTTCCCGTTCCTTCAGGAGATTGGTTTTCTTTCTCTAATTTAGTGTCGTCCTTAGTCTCTGTTTTCGTCTCGTCTTTGTTTTGTTATGTGTTTTTTTATCTGTTCCTGAATTATTTTGCAGTTGTACTTTTGGCTGTTTTTCAAAATTTAAAACTTCGTTTTTGTTCTATTTTCGGCAAACCTTCCAAAATTCTAGAAGTTTTATGTCCTTAACTTATCAAGAGATTCCACGTTTTTGGCTTTTTTCTCCACCTGAACAAACGTCTGGCGCAGTATAGCTTAATACGGCTCTTGCGCCATAAACCCCAATTCAACCAACCAACCAACTATACAGTTTGTATAGGCTATATTTTTCAAAAAGTCATACCATGTAGAAGGAGTTAGAACTACCCCTTCTTTCGTAGGAAAAAGGTGATTACCTGCATTCGTTGAATACTTCCATTTGTGCACTAACAGTTTATTTCGAAACACTTGAACAGAAACATTCACTTCGTGTCCTATTGGAAATAAACGGGATTCAAGATTTCTTTGAGGTATTGTTCCATCCAGTCATTTTTATGAAGTCCATCATCGAAATATACATGTAACTTTTTCTGCAAATTTGGATGAGGGTGTGACATTACGTCGGTAAGGTGAATAAACAAAAATATTAAGTCGAAATTTAGAGGAAAATATTCCAAAAATAAGTTTAGTACAGAAGAACATTAAGGCCGGGCGAAATAGTGGAACTGCAGAAGTGACAATTAATTACCGCAAAACACCAGGCCAACGACTATCTTAAATGCCTTCAATGTTTAAGATGCAAAAAAAAAAAAAATAAAGAAAAGGAATCAACTTGACTTACCCCTTTATATGTGTTGGGATTTTTCATAAAAGAAGCAATTAAATCAGCACATCATTTTTTATTCGAACAACAGCTTTACCTCTACTGTACATTCTTTACACACGTTTTGATTCAAAGAGATGTCTTTTTGACACTATTTATGGAATTAAAACAATTATGGAATTAAAAATTATGAAAACAGGTTAGATATTGCGCATATCGCACCCTTGCTACAAAAGTGCCACAACTCAAGAATTGTAATTTTTGACCGTCATTAGACGTAGTTTACACGTCTCTACCAATCTTCAAAAGAGCCTGAAGTTGCATTGAAAAATCAGTCGCCAAAGGGCAATTAGGGCATTTTGTTGTTTTCAAGATGCATGGGACCCCTTCCACTGAAATGCCATATTTTGAGTTGTCGTTCAGCCGTCGTAGAGAAACATGCGTAACTAACGATCATAGTTTGAGATATATCGGTCTTCATATTGACATTCAAAAATACTAAAATGTGCCTAGTCAGCCCGGAACAGTTTTTTGCAATTCTTGGAAAACGTAGTTTTTTGAGTTGTGGCACTTTTGTAGCAAGGGTGCGATATTACTTCTAAGTTCTGGCTATGGAAAATATAGACATTTCGGGATAGTGAACGTTGAAAATTAATCCTTTTGGTGATGAGACACTAAGTTGATTCGCGAAAAACAGTAGACAAAGTTATCTTGAATAATGAGAAAGTCGGAGCTGGATGATGAACTGGCCAAAAAATCATTTCGGAGGTAGGGTGAGGTGAAAGTGGCAAATCACAAAACATCAGAAAAAATTCGGTGAGGCGGAAACGGAAATCACGAAAATACTTGAGGTCGACTCTTCAGTTGCATGAAGATAAAATTCAAGACCATGCATAGGTCATTTATTTTTGAAAAATAAATTGGTTAGATGAGGGATGAGAGTGGAAGGCGTGAAAGCTCAATTTTCTGACGACGCGATGATCCTTTCCCGAACTGATGTGATTTTGACCACATGGTGAATTGCATGAAATTTAACAGCCGCCGAAGAAAAAAACGGATGCGATAAAATCTTTTCTTTTACCATCGAGCCACCATTTCATTTTCCTTGGGGCCCTGCGTCTCCCTGTCGATCTTAATTCGTGAAATCGCCTCCATCGTGCTTTGTTGGACTTAAAAATTCTCCAATCTTTAGGAGCAACCTCTTACTCAATGGGGTCTATTCACGATCTCGGTTCGAGAGTAGACCAAACCACGTGATCCGTGAGTTTACATTTTGATCGCCATTGCCGTTACATTTCAAAGCTCGCATTTAAATTGAGCATTTAAATATATCCTTAGTTTGTTTTCTTGGGTTTTATACCATTTAAATCCAATATCGAACTATGCCTCGCTTCTGCTCGGCGTTTTCATGCACCAACAGTGCGGATAAACTTATTTGCAAGCAGAAAAATTTAAGCTCTCATGCATTTCCTCGCAAGGAGAGACATCGTCTTGATCAATGGCTTTTTAAAATTAGTAGGGAAGATTTTGTGCCTAATGAGCATTCGGTAATTTGCTCGGAACACTTCCTTGAAGAAGACTTTATTTATCTGCCGTTTACAAACAGAAGGGGGGTTAAAAAAAGACGCAGTGGCAACAAAGTTTACTCACAAGCCGGAGGCTAACAAGCGTAAACGCACAAGATATCACTTTAAGTAAGTGTTTTATTTATATGTGTTCTTATGGTTGGGGTATAAGCTGCTTGTAATAGTCTGCTAGCTAGCAGAGTTTTATACGTTTGTTTAACGAAAATGCATTCCATTTTTATTCATTAGATTCTCGCTGATTATGCTATATGAACGTTCAGCTAAAATACAAGACCATAAGAGTTAAATGTTCAGAGCCCTGGTTTTGCTTTTATGCATGAATCATTGACGAAAAGAATGTCTTTTGTGGGTTTACATTTTGTTTTTCTGGAGACGTCAATAAATGTTTGTTTACGAGTGCCCAGTGAGAAGTTATGAATGCATACTTAGCAAATGATACTATAGTATTTCTCGCTATTATATTTGAGTTAAATGCCCTTGAATGTAATATTTTGTTTTGCTCCCAATTTTTGTGTAATTTTTTGTTTGAAAATATTTTTTGAAATTTAAGTTATATTTACATGTGTTACTTTCATATTCTTCTGTAAA
This sequence comes from Uloborus plumipes, assembly GCA_038373865.1. Classification (NCBI taxonomy): domain Eukaryota; kingdom Metazoa; phylum Arthropoda; class Arachnida; order Araneae; family Uloboridae; genus Uloborus; species Uloborus plumipes. Next base: position 14,990 of record JAXGGA010019014.1, read on the forward strand.
ATTAATATGGATTTTATTTTTAGTTCAAAACTAATTGGATCATTTCACAGTCAAAATATAAATTCAATCTGTTTGTAAATGTTAATTGCACTTTTAATATTGATGTTGTCAAATGTAAACTTTATTTTGTATGTGAAGTATGATTTGACTATTAATGTTTGTTTTGTTGATATGAGGGATAAGACTGGGGTGTAGGAACCGGGGTAGCTGAGGGAGCTCTGGCTCCTCTTCGAATATTTTAGACCAGCTCAGCTCCCCCGAAAAAAATTCTTAACTACATCATTGTGTAGCACATTTTTTCCCTCAAACCTGATTTCAAATCACGCAATGTCGCCAAAAATCGTCAAAAGGGATTTTTAAAGGTACCATTTTGGAATTTTTTCCATCAGAAAAGTCTGAGCTTTGCTATTTCTGAGAAAATATCTCATCTAAAACTAAGTTAATATTAAAAATGCAAAAGTGTAGTTAAACTTCTCTTTCTGAGTACAAGAACACTAATTAAAAACGGGTTATACTCCCCTAGACTCATTGTACTACCGATCAAGTAATTCTGATGTCCTCGTCAAATCTGGTTTCATTATAAGCAAGTTAAACAGTATATATTACCACTAAAAATTGCTGACACCCTTAAAGTGATTAATGACTAAGATGTAAATGTAGGCTAGGCAGATAGTGTTTCACAAGTGCAAGCACATGTGAAATTAGTATGATTTAATATATTTATTACCAGTTGCTAGGTATCTGAGGGTGATGGCAAGTCTTTCGCCTGCTGAAATAGCTTTCCTCATCACTGTGTCTTGTTTTACTATGAGCGGACTCACTTTTGCTAAGAGGTATTCGAATGCATCCGTGTCCATTCGCAGGAATTTCCTGTAACTTGCCGGATCCTAAAAAGTCAGAGGCAAATACTGCCGTGGGCAGGTAAACGCCAGTATCTGCAAAAAGGAGTTTCCGAGATATTTGAAGAAACGCGTTTTTGATTTCCCACAAAGATCAACAAAACATTGAACTTCGAACATAGGCGATATTACATGTTTATACCGATATATTTTTTGGGTAATCGATTGAATTTTGATTTTGCTAGCGCAGACAGAGGTAAAGCAGATACTGCCGTTTACCTGCCTTTTTCACTCTAATTGTCATGCGAAATTGACTGGCAGTCGGCAGTAACTGCACAGTATGCTACTAAATGTCCAGTATTTACATATTCGACAACATGCGGAGTAGATATGTTATTGCGAAAGATATTATTGCATTGTGAATTATACGTTTTATTTAAAAATATACATATATAGAGTGTATCCACTTGATATAGATTTAATATAAATGAGAACGAAATCTAATTAAAAAATACAATGAAACTATTGTATTATGCAAAATATAAAGCATAACTTGATGATTCTTCAGCTATTTTTACTTCCTTTTACTTAGTAAAGGAAGTAGTGTGATCACAAAGAAAATTTCCCTCAAAATTCGGTCTAAATTTTGATTTTGCTCACCCCGAATGAATGTTGTGCTTTTACTATATATTGCCAAATTAGTGTTCAAGTTCAAACAGTCTATGTATTAGGGCAGGGAAAACATAATATATGTTCAATAATTATGAAGGATTCATTATTTAAACTGTTAGTATGAAAATGTCTAAATATACCCACTCTACATCTTAAGCATGGAAAATGGCCACTCCCCCATTAAAACCAAAGTGGATTTTTTAAATGTAAATACACGCATTAAAAAATTCAGAGTAAGTTAGATTAGAAAATAATAAAAACAATTCAGACTGCAGTTCAGTTCAATATTACTTATTTTATCATCACTTATACATCTAAACAAATTGAATTTTATAGCTTACCAATACCACTTGATTGATTAAATTTATCCTATTGTAGCATTTTTCTTTGTTCATATTTCAAAATTAAGATTACCTGCAAGTGATGCACACACGAATTTTGTTCAGTGTCGCAAGTCTACCCTTTTCGTACTATACCCCTTATTTGGCTGCCTCTCGCAGCGCTAAATGGGCTGCTGCACACTCCCCCCTCAGTTTTGCCGAAGTTGACCATATCTGTCTGGTTGCCGCACTGTTCGCCCAAATCGTGTAGTCACTGTATTAGCGGTTGGTTGAGCAGCACTTTCTCTAGAAGTAGGCAAACAGTCTCTGGACAGGAAAGCTGGTTTCAGTCTGTCAATGGATATTGTTTGTTTACGCCCTTTGATCTCTAGGTCGAAAGTTTTTTCTTTTTTTAATAATACATAAGACTCCTTTTGAAAACGTATGTCCGGGGTAATCTTCCAAACTACTGGACCGATTTTAACCATTTTTTCACCTTAGATAGCTACAGTAACAGAGAGCAGGATAAGCTATAATTTATTTCTAAAAAGCTTAGTTTAAAAAAGTTATTATGGAAAGCAGTTAATTTTATGTCATTTCCCCATTAACTGATTAAGTTTTCAACCCATTGTTGCAAAAATTTGGTGCCATGCAGCAACAATATTGATTGTAATCATATTGAAAATTTTGAACATGTACTGCGTAACAGCAGCACATGGGTACGCTGTGTACAGATAGTGGGTGTTGGGTCCTATCTGACCAAACCACCCGTTGCAGCCACCAGCGGCGACAGAATTCCTATTCGCTAAACGGAAAAGAAGTTCCCTTCCGCCAGAGCTGGTAGTGTTACCAAGCCCTTCAGCGTAACGTAGGATGGGTGTGTCGTAAACACATGAGGTGGTGTTCATTGCGGTGACAAACTGTACCTCGCTGGGTGTCATGGTTTGAGCATTACGTTGGTGTAGTGCCAACATTCTGCTGTAGATGTAAACCGAGTTGTACCATGAGTACATGGACAAGCTAACCCGGCGCGCGAAACCAGGGTTGTTCGCGACTATTCTCCGGTGGCACGCCTGGATGACGGTGTCTAACCCTATAGCTTCGGTTAGCACATGGCGCCCTGTCCGGATGGGGGCGAAGTTCGCCCCGTGGGTAACAAAGGATTCAAGTCAAAGCGGGTCGCTCCGATCTCCTCCTGACTTGTTGGAGGCATATGAGCCAGATCCTTTCTGAGCGTGTGACTCTTTCTTAGTAGATGAGCTCTGCTCTGATGGACCTGAACTAGCGGTATCGGCCGGTGGTCGATTTTGCTGTCTGCTCACGCCTTTCTTTCTGAAAGGAAAGTTCCCTTTCTTGGTAGAACTGGAGGCTCCAGTTTTATTTTGTGAAGTGGAAGTTCCACTCGTTGAAGGATTCGAGTGTCCTTCAGCAGAAGGTTCCTGCCATACAGAAGAGAAAGATTTATTGTCCCTTGACATTTCGGCGACTGCCTTGTAATAAGCTTAAGTAGAAAACGTCCCAGTAAAAGTTTAAAGGGACCTACTTTTAACCTACTGGAGCGCAGATTTTCTGTTCCCTCCCCGGGTTAACGGATCTTTGGGACTACTCTCTCGACGAGAATAATGGAGATGGCTGAGAATCTAGCGATTCATCAGTTGGTCGATAACGCAATCGACCACGTTACTCCTATCCAACCCAACAGTTGTGTGGGTTGGCAGGTTGATCTCAGGTGGCTCATTGGCCGGCATACGAAGAGCATTCCTCGTATTGTTCCAGGCGTCTGGAACATGTTGGTACCCATCAAATTGGTAGGGTGACCATGGGCGTCTAGCGCCGACGTTTCCGCGATTCCCTCTGTACAAGAAGGTCATGCTTGCGCCGACGATGGAGTTTTCCATTACGCCGTTGTTTTGAACTACTAGATCATAGTCCAAGTAGTTCTGGTTGCCTTGAACGACTGTGCCCTCAGGAACGGTGAAGAACCCAAGTTGGGCTCTAGATCCTGCGGCAGAGAAAGCCCGTGGCGGGGTCGTCGGCTTGAAAGTTGATGTGGCACTAATCTCGGCGGATATAGCGCTCACGAGGTCTCGGTTGAACGAGACGCATTCGTAGGATGATGGAAATTCATTCGCATCTATCCCACAAGATGTGACCAGTGCTAACGCGTCTGGGCGCGGACGAACAGCTGGTCCGTAGCCGAGAAGATTACGAGTAGGAAACCCGTGCCCTTCTTCAGCTGGGGTGATGGGATCTGGTAGATCCCAATTTGCCATTGCGGCTTCTTGGAGGCCGATCTCGACACAGATACGGCGAGCTGTTGCAACTTCATTAAATACAGCAGTAAAAATATAAAACATTTATTAAAACTCTAAAACTCATTGAATGTAGTAAACTTTAAAATCAATAGTTAAAAACATAATAATTGAGGAACCAGGGCCGCAAGCCGTGGATCGGCGATTGCCCGAGATGTAATTCAAGACAAGTGAACGCGAAAATTCCTTTCTTATATAATCCAAATTTGGGGTTACACCTTTTGTCCTCTCGCCAACTGGCGGGAACACTTTTCCTTATTTGGCTGCCTCTCGCAGCGCTAAATGGGCTGCTGCACACTCCCCCCTCAGTTTTGCCGAAGTTGACCATATCTGTCTGGTTGCCGCACTGTTCGCCCAAATCGTGTAGTCACTGTATTAGCGGTTGGTTGAGCAGCACTTTCTCTAGAAGTAGGCAAACAGTCTCTGGACAGGAAAGCTGGTTTCAGTCTGTCAATGGATATTGTTTGTTTACGCCCTTTGATCTCTAGGTCGAAAGTTTTTTCTTTTTTTAATAATACATAAAAGACTCCTTTTGAAAACGTATGTCCGGGGTAATCTTCCAAACTACTGGACCGATTTTAACCATTTTTTCACCTTAGATAGCTACAGTAACAGAGAGCAGGATAAGCTATAATTTATTTCTAAAAAGCTTAGTTTAAAAAAGTTATTATGGAAAGCAGTTAATTTTATGTCATTTCCCCATTAAATGATTAAGTTTTCAACCCATTGTTGCAAAAATTTGGTGCCATGCAGCAACAATATTGATTGTAATCATATTGAAAATTTTGAACATGTACTGCGTAACAGCAGCACATGGGTACGCTGTGTACAGATAGTGGGTGTTGGGTCCTATCTGACCAAACCACCCGTTGCAGCCACCAGCGGCGACAGAATTCCTATTCGCTAAACGGAAAAGAAGTTCCCTTCCGCCAGAGCTGGTAGTGTTACCAAGCCCTTCAGCGTAACGTAGGATGGGTGTGTCGTAAACACATGAGGTGGTGTTCATTGCGGTGACAAACTGTACCTCGCTGGGTGTCATGGTTTGAGCATTACGTTGGTGTAGTGCCAACATTCTGCTGTAGATGTAAACCGAGTTGTACCATGAGTACATGGACAAGCTAACCCGGCGCGCGAAACCAGGGTTGTTCGCGACTATTCTCCGGTGGCACGCCTGGATGACGGTGTCTAACCCTATAGCTTCGGTTAGCACATGGCGCCCTGTCCGGATGGGGGCGAAGTTCGCCCCGTGGGTAACAAAGGATTCAAGTCAAAGCGGGTCGCTCCGATCTCCTCCTGACTTGTTGGAGGCATATGAGCCAGATCCTTTCTGAGCGTGTGACTCTTTCTTAGTAGATGAGCTCTGCTCTGATGGACCTGAACTAGCGGTATCGGCCGGTGGTCGATTTTGCTGTCTGCTCACGCCTTTCTTTCTGAAAGGAAAGTTCCCTTTCTTGGTAGAACTGGAGGCTCCAGTTTTATTTTGTGAAGTGGAAGTTCCACTCGTTGAAGGATTCGAGTGTCCTTCAGCAGAAGGTTCCTGCCATACAGAAGAGAAAGATTTATTGTCCCTTGACATTTCGGCGACTGCCTTGTAATAAGCTTAAGTAGAAAACGTCCCAGTAAAAGTTTAAAGGGACCTACTTTTAACCTACTGGAGCGCAGATTTTCTGTTCCCTCCCCGGGTTAACGGATCTTTGGGACTACTCTCTCGACGAGAATAATGGAGATGGCTGAGAATCTAGCGATTCATCAGTTGGTCGATAACGCAATCGACCACGTTA
>JAXGGA010019015.1:0-20904 GCA_038373865.1 Uloborus plumipes
GGTTAGGCAGTTAACATAAGGTTGGTTATTTTTTAAGTTATGTTAAAGATGACAATGAACTTTGAAGTGATACTATAGTTTTGATATTTGATGATATTCGTTCAAAATTTCGCTTTGTTTTTGAATTAAAATTCAGGTGCACTGTAATCCCTTTCAGATTTCTAAAAAATATTGAATGAATTCAAAAACTCAAGTTAAAATTTTTGTTTATATTATTACTAAAATATGAATTAAAATTTTAAATAATATAAACATATTAATGTGAGCTTCTTTGAGAATAAAAGATGTAAATATTTCTTTCAGGGTGGTTTTTATCTAATTAAGATTTAAAAAAGAAGAAAAAAATAACCAAGCGTATTTAAATAATTTATGGCTGAAGCAATTAGAATTTTATTTCTATTCATAATTAACATCGTAAGGGTAGTAAAACTAAAAAAGATAAATTAATTCAAGGACTTAACAAAGTTTTAAAACATTAACTTAATGTTCAGAGTTTTTACTTTCCTGCTCAAAACTAAGCTCTCCTTTAATTTAAATTAAACTGTATTTAACTCAAACCATTTTTCTATATTTTTAACTAATATTATCCCTTTAGGAAAAAATCGGGTCTACAATTTGAATGCTTCTGAAAATTGTGAAAATGTTTAGTTTTTTAAGTAAATGTGATTCAAAGTTTATAGTTGTGATAGCTTGTAAATAATCTCGAGGGACATTATTTGCCCTGCATAGAAATATAAAGCTATTAGAGCATTGATATTTACCTTTGACTGGATTTTATCTTTGACATGACACTAGACTTAATTAAAAATTTTCAAATTCTCCAGAATCTTATGACACTTGAGAGGGCTTTGGATAGTTGGACAAATGGGGTTTCATGATTAATTTTAATTTGAAATACCCTGTTTAGATTTCGTATTGTGTTCTTGGTCATCTTAAGTAAATTTTAATGATTTAAGCAAAAGTCTTTAACGTGTGATAACATGTTATTAATATTGAGAAACTTAGTAAAAGGAAAATTCAATTATAAGAGGCATTAATTAGCATACTCCAATAAATTCTTTTGGACATAGACTTGCCATTGAGTGAAATCAGCTGTCAAAACCATTATAACCCCATGACATTTCTGAAGGCCTTTGGTTAATTTTATACACTGGGGCAATTTGATATTCTCTTAAAATTTCTTACTTTTTAGCATTACGTCCAAGGGACTCTTGAGGGAAATTTCTTAAATGTGACAAAGTATATCATGAGCGAGCAAACGAATGAAACTCTTGATTTCCCAAGAAAGTCATGTTGACTGCTTTGGGCGATATAGATATTACACATAAATATTCCAAAGATAGAGAAGGGGTTAGGTAACTACAATTATTAATAACTACATTCATATGTTGTTTGAATGTCACAAAAATCTAAGAAATGATGTCATTATATAGGGTAGACCGACCAGTAAATTAACACTTAAGCGAATTTTCAATGTCAAAAATTCATAGCGTCAAAAAATGGCAGCATTTTCAACATGGAAGTTAAAACACTTCACATGATATACGTAGTATTTTTTTTAAATGTTAGCGGAGCTTTTATGGTTCTGCATCAGGTTTTATGGTAGGTTGAAATGAAAAAAAGGCCCTGAACCCAGTGAATGAGCACCCCTACCAATGAACAAATGCAGCATTTTCTAGTCATTTTCTTTCTCTAAATGTGTAGAAAGGAATTACTTCTGCTGATTCATCTAAGAAAATGTTTCAAAATCTTATTTTTTCAAGAAAAATACGAGGTGTACATTCACTGGAAGTGTTCATTCACTGGTCACCTTACATAATTTCTGAACTCTAATTAAACTTAAAAATCAGTCAAAGTGACTACTTGGGCAATCGAGTGTTTATATCAATTTACCAGAATCAATTGAGTCTCACCTTCCACTAGATTCGCCCTGACTTTGACTTGCCACTGAATAAGAAGTTCCCTGGAATCGAAAGCGAGGACGACGACCACTTCTGAACAGATGAGAGCCATGGTGTTGCTTTCTTTGTCCAAAGTGAAACCCGTTTCCAAGCCCATGAATCCTTCCAGTGACAAGGAGGCTTTCGTTGGTCCATTCTTGCATCGGTCTTTGCTGTCGCGGTAGAGCTGTAAATGCAGACAGTCTGAAAGATAAATAATATTCTGTTAGAAAAATACCCTTCATGTCTCTAAAATATGTGCACATTTTTATGTCTGTTATTATATATAAAACAAACATGAAAACGTGCGCATTACATCTTATCTGCTTCGTATTGCAAGCTTACGCGGGGTCGATGCTGGTATTTTTGAGTTCAGAATACCCGGAAGAAGTCATTTAATCAGGTTTCCTCTTCTGGAGATTTACGGCCTTTAGATATCAAATTAAACTTATATTGTTGAAGTACGTATTCACATATTATCCAGGCCGGTTTTGAAGTACATCAAACTGTACCCCAAAACACCAAGTAAGCTGTATATTTTTTCATCACAAATTATTTGTCAAGTTCGTAGCCAAAGGTTAAGCTTCGCATCATGTTTAGCGAGCGTAGCTTGAACAGGAAATGGCGAACAAAGCATAGAAAAAGAGAGTAGATACCTTGCTTGACAGTGATCGGTTTAAACTGATTTTTTGGATCATTTTTATACTTAAAGAATAAACCTAAAAATGAGTAGAAAATGTTAAATGATTATAAAAATTGTTAACAAGTAATCAGCCCCATTCGTAGATCAAAACTAGAGGATGAATGATAACTTTTACATTTTTTAACCTTCAGGATCAGTAGAAACAGCTTTTACTTAACTCATATAAACAATACGATAAAGGAAACAATATTCGCACAGGGCACTTTTCACGTAAAAATTCTTCTAAAAATAAATTTCACGAAACGAGTATGTTTTTCCATTCCACTACTAGTAACTGTTTCTTAATTGTATATGTAGTAACCACTGTCTACTTGTATTATTAGTAGTAGTTGCTCATTTGCATTACTAGTAACGGCTGCTAATTTTCATGAGTGGAAACTTATGCTGACCACAGAGCTTCACAAGTGTTAGGGCATCGTCAGTGGTGGTTTACCTTTTGGAAGATTGCAAATAAATTTATATTTAAATCTTAAGGGGATTGTGAATGGTATCATCATGCTAAGTTTTATTTTAAATAGAAAGAACTCGCATCTTTTTTGAAAAATTAAGCTCTCGGTTCAAAATTTAAAAACGGACCCTTTCCACTTTAATGCGGATATTAGATCTACCATCACCATTATTATTGAAGAAGATTATCAATTCATTTCGGAATAGAAGTTTATTTGAACATTTTTCATTCAAGATAATGTGCTATTTAATTTGAAAATTGGCTCTATCGGAGCTTTGCTATTTTTACCGCAAAATGCTTTTCCTTTTCTTTCTTTCCAGGTTATTGTCTCCAAAAAGAAAAAAAAATAATTTTCTTATCAATATTGGTCTATTTCTATTGTTTCTATTAGCGTTCTGAATACAATGCTTTTCGGTAAAAATGAACTTTGTTGCGTTGCTATGCATTTTTGGTCTTAAATGGAAATAACGTTGTTGTTCTCCTATCCCGATAATTTTGATAGCGAATTTCTGCTCCAGGAGAAAAAAAAAAAACAATTAAAGTGAAGTAATTGGAACACGTGTATCACATGACTAATATGACTAAAAATTTAATGCTGATCTTTTGGTAAACATTTTAACTAAATTTCAAAATCATTAATATCATTCTAAATTTTTGCTGAATTTATTCATGGAGCTGTATCAAATATGATCTTCTCTCCTTGTCGGATAAAATATAAGTTTCGACTAAAATAGCTTAACCCTTCACTGCACGGTGTGCCAGATCTGGCACAAACCAAATAAACCCTCATATATTCGTATGATTTTTAAATGCAGTTAAACTGAGCTTTGTGCCCCTTCTGGAACATTGCTATAACAGTTTAGTATGATTTTTATGCACTAGTTAGTTGCACTAGTCTAGGTATTACAGTTTTTGCTTTTGAAAGAAAGAGTGTCTGCATTTCCATTAGAAGTGTGCTTAGTCATTATTTCCTTTGTTCTAAAAATGTTTAAATCCACTTAGTGGAAAGTTTGTTTATACCACTTATGGCACAAAACACATTGTAGATTATTACACTTATCGGTATACAAAGCATATGCTATGTGCTTTGTGCCATATATAGAACAAAAAATTAAAACATCATTTTAGGTGCACATTTTTAAGATTAATTTTTTTCTTCATTTTTCCTGAACTCAGGGCTATTTAAAAGGTAACAAATGATATCTTTCATGAAAATATAAAAAATCGTGCAGTGAAGGGTTAACTGTGTGACACAGTTTTATCTAATTCATATTTTTTAGAGTTGAAAAAAAAGAAAAAAAGAAGAAAGAAAAAGCAAGTAAGTAAAATAAATTAAGGAAAAATAATAATAAATGAACAATAGTGTTTAATACAATTAGTTGTAAGGCAAATATAATAAAATTAATTCATATTCGAAGTAACGTTTTTGATAACATAAGTGCAACACTATGACGATAAAAATTACACAGTTATCGTTCATATTTTTTCCCCCTTTTTCTATATGACAGGCTCATTTTATGCCTATCCATGTTACGTTCTTCTTCAGAAATACTTCATTTAACCCTGCTGCTGTGTTCGTCCTGAACATACGTATACTGTGTTCGGGTCCAAATGGACCCAACATATGTAATTTATTCCCTAACACCGCTTTTTTTATATTTTTTCAAGTTTAATTGTCATATTTGATTTTATTAGAAACTTCCAAACATAAATCACACAATTTTTGTATTTTATTTTACATATTTAATCCGAGAAAACACATAAATAAAATTTAAATATTATAGCAATTCCAGTTTTCGTACTAAAGGAAACTAACAAAATTATGTAAGCTGTCACTTTAAGAAATTTACTAAAAATTTTTAAGCTTGAAAAGAAGTGTTAAAAATGGAAATACGAACAGTACAACATTTGTATGAGATGTACAGATTTATGTACAGAATCATATGTGCGGAGGAAGCGGCGGAGAGAGGGGGTAAAAGGGAATTCCCCTCAGACAGGCATAATTGCAGAGTTTGCAGTTCTATGAAAGTTAACCTTGAAACATTTTCACTGGTACTGATTTCAATTCATAGAAAGGAAGAAATGGTATTCAGAAAGAAAAAAAAAGAAGAAAAAAAAATAAATGAAAGAAAAACAGAAGATAACCATTAAAAAATATTTAAAAAACGTACAAAAACAATGAACAAATGTTTTATTTATTGTTTCATAAATTATGCATAAAATAAACAAGCATAAAATGATTTTGTTTCTCTGATACATGCTTTTTTATCATATGGGTCCAAAAGGACCCGAACACAGTATTAGTAAACTTTTTTTTGACAAGTAGGGTTATACTTCAATCAAAACAAAAAAAAATATGTGTGTAATATCACATGAAAATGAACACATTCATGAAGTTACAACGTTATACCAACGTTACTTGAAAATTTATAAGCAAATGAAATCTGTTTTGGGTCGAAAAGGACCCGAACACAGTAGCAGGTTTAACTAAGTAGCACTTTTCGATTTCGTATGAACAGAAAATTTTATTTAAAGCTAAATGTCCACACAGTTTAAAACTATCCTGTTATTTTAAGGAAAAATTCGATAATGCCTGTGTATTAAAAACTATATAAACAATTCAACTACGCCTTTAGTTTTCTTTTAAAATGTAGGAAACAGTTCTCCTAATATACTGAAAAGTAAGCAAGTCCTCTAAGAAACTAAAACTTTCTCTTAGGAATTGAAATATACCCATCATTTTTCTATAGGTTTATAATTTTTTGCCAAACTTTTCAAACGCATGCATTTTACTATTCATTCTCTTCGAAATCAAACAGAAACTGCCTATTTCCATGTCATCCTCCCTCCAACCACTTCTTTAAAATACCGAGCCGAAAAAAATAAACGAAAAGAAAAAACTTTTTAAACTCCCAATCAATCAACTGGTTCGAAGAAATATTCATCCTATACTCTGTCAGATAACCGATAATAAAAAGATGATGACACTAGAAAAAAAAATCTTTTACCATCTCACTTCGCATGACAAGGAATAAAAAAGCCAAACGAAGGAAAGAAAAGTTGAAAGAAACCTTGAAAACTCAAATACAATAAAAGCTTTTGTCGCTTCCATTGTGAGTCCCGTATTCTATCTCTTGTATGCAGATATAAGGGAATATATCTGTATACATCCATATGCATAGAGCTATCACCGGTCCTCTGGAAGTAAATTGATATCGATCGCTATATGATGACCAGTAATTTCGCATTGTCGATTCTAGCATAGAAAGGCGGGAGCGCGGGGGGTGTTTGAAGGGAATTCATCACCTTTTTCATCATTTCGTCGAAATTCTAGAGAAAGATGGGACTGAATATACGGTGCGAAAGGGGACTTTTTCGTTTGGAGTCGGTAATGACAAATCGATATGCTTCTTCTTACTTCAAAGCAAAGGTCACAGCGTGAGGACTGCTGCTGCTAGATAGCGTTGAAGACATCGCTGGGGAACGGAGTAGATGTTGTTTAAATGGTGGAATATGCAAAGTATTTTTTGTTACGTTTTTAGTGACTGAAATAAATTTAATTAACATTTAGTTTTTATGCATATTATGAGTATAATACCTTCATTATTACTGCGCTTGTTTCACGTAATAAGACTTGTAATTTACACTAAAAACGCTGCAAATGCCCAGAAAGAGACTATGTATATACTGTATAGTGGATTGATACTACGTAGATACAAATTACGCAGAATACTCTTCTAAATTGTTTTTTGCTAAAATTTATGCAATTAAAACCCAGTTTTTCTACAAAGTATGCGCAACATATCTCTTCTTTTGTATCGAAACTTCTAAAGAACTAGCGACGATATGCTTCTTTTATGCTTTGCTCTCAAAGCAAAGGTCACAGCGTTGAGGACTGCTGCTGCTTGATAGCTATGAAGACATCGCTGGGGGGAAATGAGTGAATGTTGTTTAAATGGTGGAGTATGCAAAGTATTTTTTGTCATTTTTGTTCTTGACTGAAATAAATTTTATTAACATTTAGCTTTTATGCATATTATGAGTAAAATATCTTCATCATTACTGCAATTGTTTCACGTAATAATATTTATAAATTATAGCAAAAACGATGCAAATGCACAGCAAGAGATAGAGTAGATACTGTATAGTAGATTGATACTACGTAGATACAAAATATCCAGAACACGCTTCTAAATTGTGTTTTGCTAAAATTAATGTAATTAAAACCCAGTTTTGGTACAAAGTATGCGTAACATGTTTCTTCTTTTGTATCGGAATTTCTTTAGAACTTGAAGCGATATGCTTCTTACTTTAACCCTCGTGGGTCCCTCCCATTTCAGTTATACTCAAGACCCTTGGGCTCATAAACGACCCCAGTGCTTCCTGTAATTAATTTATTATGATTATTGAATGTTGCATGCATTATTTAAATTCACACACTTTTTAATGCTAAAAAAATTAAAATAAAAAGACACAATCAAAGTAAAATTTAGTTTATGCATTAAAAATTAAAATTTTAGAGCAAAACTTACAATAACTGTAGATTTATTTACAACTGTTACAGACCTGAAAAAACATGATTTTTGCAAGTGAATTTCAAACACTTATGACACTTTTCGATGCATTTTCTGTCAAGTTCTCGTGGACAAAAGTTGCGACGTCCTCTTTTTTTGGCATTCTGGGGAAGTGATCCCAAGGGTCTTGTGTGCAAAAAATGCAATTCGGGAAAAATAAAACACAATAATAGCATTATTTTCAATAGAAAACTAGAAGAATGAAAGCCACAAAATGCCATTAAAAACAAATGGTTGATTAACAAGATATATTAAACAGAAATTGCATTGGGGTCACATATGACCCCAAGGAACCCACGAGAGTTAAAAGCAAAGGTCACAGCGTGAGGACTGCTTCAGCTAGATAGCGCGGAAGACATCCCTATGTAATTGAGTAGATGTTATTTAAATTCAAGTTTTGCGATTTTTTTTATTTTTTCTTGTCTGGAATAAATTTAATTAAAATTCCATTTTAACAAAGATTATGTCCAAAATAGATTCTTGTTTGTTAAATTTTTCTTTCTTCAGTAAGATTGTCCTGATCGATTTTATTGAAACATATGCAAAAGTTACACAGCATGAGGACGGCGTCGATGTTGTTAAACGATAAAATGTGCAAACAATTTTGAGCAATTTTTTCGACAGAAATCAATTTATAAAACCCGGTTTTGCTACAAATTATGAGATACAAATCTCTTTCTTTACAATATTTCTATTTCTTCAGCAGAATTGTTTTTATCAATATAGCACACGTCACAGCATACGTTTTAAAAAATTTTATAGTGAAATTAACTTAATTGAGGCTCCCTTTTGTTACGAATTATTCTTAAAATCTGGTTTTTTATTCTTGTTTTGAAATTTTATTAGTAGATCGTTGAGGGGCTGCGAAGGTATTGTGTAAATGTTAAATTAGACAGTTTAGCATTTACGCAATATCTTCGTATTTCTTGCGATTTTTTTTTTTTACTACCAGAAATAGTTTATATTAGAACCATGTTTGGCTCCAAATTTTGCTAAAAATCTCTCCTGTTTGTACATAAAATGAATTAAGTATTTGTGACCATATGCTTTTTCTTAGTTCACAACAAAGATAAAAAAAAAAAAATAAAAGTTGTTTTGTTATAAATGTTTCAGCAAAATATAGCTTTTTCTGCTTTTTTTTTTAAATTGGGGCAATTTGCATTTTCTTACTTCAAAGTAAAGGTCAGAACATGAGAACTACTTCAGCTGGATAGCTACGAATATGGTCACTATATAAAAATGCTAAAACAGTGACTCTAGCTACGAAAACATCGCTGAGGAACTGTGTAGAGCTTACATAAATGGCAAAATATGCAGTCGATAAATATTTTCTTTTTGCGAAATTTTCCTACTGAAATAAATTGAACTAAAACCTTTTTTAGCTCCAAAATACGAACAAAATATCCCCATGTTTGAGGATTTTTTTTTACTATTTTTTGCTGCAGCATTGTTTTTATCAGTTAAATAAATATTAAGGGTGTTCATTCTTCAAACAAAAAAGTACCAAACGTCATAAAAATGTAAATATTGACAATTTTTTTATGCCGCTATGGGAGAACTTAGTAAAATATCTCAATATATACTTTTAACGAAGTCTTCATTTCAATCCATAGTATTATTTGGTACCTCTTCATTTAAACAAAGCATTATAAACAATCAAGCTTAGCAAAAAATCTGGCACTATTAACCCAAGACGCAAGAGTGGAAGTTATAAGTTGAACATGATGCGTATCTGTTTTTACGTCTTTAAGTTTGTCTGTAGCATTGTAGCTGGTAAATGGATAACCCAATTTTGATCTTTTTATTTTGGAAAGGTAAACTAGTTTAAGTCACGGTTTTTCATATTTTTAACTAAATGTAAGTTTTTTTTACTTGTCTATTCATCATAATATAACTTGACATTTAATAACACCAAAATAAATTTAATGATTTAACGATTTCTCTCTTTTAACTAAAAATAATAAAACTTGCGCAAAATTATCACGTCTGCGTTAAATATTACCAAAAAGAAAAAAGAAAGAAAGAAAGGAAGAAAAGAAAACAGTTCCCCAAAAAATCAATTAAGGATAAATGTTATAGGAAAAACATTTCGCTTAAAATATTTGTGTTTTTGAATTTATCTAGTTTAATTTTCTGCAGCAACAGAAATAAAGATCTATTCCTGACTTATTTTCCGGATAATGCCTGTAAAATAATATTACTCCACTACATGGGCTCTTAACTAAATTGTAGGCTATATAGAAATATGTGGAATATTTAGTAATTGAACTCTTTTTTTTTTATCAGATAGTCAACAGTATGGAATAATAAGTTAATTAAATGCAATTATTTTTATTGAAGTTGTGACTTATTTCTTCCTATAAAATAAGTTTGGGAAACATGTTTTATGACAAATATGACTTTAAAAGCGACGTGTTTAACGCTTAAAAAACTCACGAAATTTTCATTGGACACAAGTTTAGTGATTTTGAGACATACACTGAAGTGACAAAAGTCATGGGATAGCAATATGCAAATTTTCAGATGGCAGTAGCATCGCATAGAACAGGTATAAATGCGCAGTGCTTTTACAGAGCTTTCATTTCTGTTCAAGTTATTCATGTGAAGAGGTTTTAACGTGACGATGACCGCACGACGTGAATTAACAGACTTTGAACGCGGAATGTTAGTTGGAGCTAGACGCATGGGTCATGCCATTTCGGAAATCGTTAGAGAATTCAACATTCCCAGATCCACTGTGTCAAGAGTGTGCCGAGAGTATGAAATTTCAGGCATAACATCCCACCATGGACAGCGCAGTGGTCGACCGCCTGCACTTAAAGATCGAGACCGGCGACGTCTGCAAAGAGTCGTAAATTCTAACAGACAAGCAACACTGCGTCAAATCACCGTAGAAATCAATGTGGGACGTACAATGGACGTGTCTGCTAGAACTGTGCGGAGAAATTTGGATTTCTTGGGCTATTCCAGCAGAAGACCGACTCGAGTGCCTTTACTGACAGAACGACATCGCTTGCAGCGACTCTCGTGGGCACGTGAGCATATCGGTTGGTCCCTAGATGAATGGAAAACCGTGGCCTGGTCCGATGAGTCACGATTTCAGCTGGTAAGAGCCGATGATAGGGTTCGAGTGTGGCGCAGACCCCACGAAGCCATGGACCCAAACTGTCAGCAAGGCACTGTTCAAGCTGGTGGTGGCTCCGTAATGGTGTGGGCTGTTTTTTCATGGCATGGACTTGGTCCTCTAGTGCGACTGGACCGAACATTGACTGGAAATGCTTATGTGCAGCTACTTGGAGATCACTTGCAGCCATTCATGGACTTCATGTACCCAAACAACGATGGGATTTTTATGGATGACAATGCGCCATGTCACCGGGCCACAACTGTTCGCAATTGGTTTGAAGAAAATTCTGGACAATTCCAACGAATGATTTGGCCACCTAGATCGCCCGACATGAATCCCATTGAGCATTTATGGGACACCATCGAGAGGTCTGTTCGTGCCCAAAATCCTGCCCCATCAACGCTTTCACAATTATGGACGTCTATCGAGACAGCATGGCTCAATATTCCTGCAGAAGACTTCCAACGACTTGTTGAGTCCATGCCACGTCGAGTTGTTGCACTTCGCCGGGAAAAAGGAGGGCCGACACGATATTAAGAGGTATCCCATGACTTTTGTCACTTCAGTGTATTTGATCCGCGAATTCTTAGAACGCTCATATTTTTACAACAGCGATTTGCTTCCACGTATTTTTCTGCTGAAAGCAACTTCTTCATTAGGAAATAAACGTCCTTCTAAAATTTTAACACGAAATTATCGTGCCATATTCTGAACATCGGAAGGGTTTCTCCTTTTGACGCCCGGAATTACCAGTGGGTGTCCCAGGAGTAAATCTTGGATCAACAAGTTGTTGTGGATCAAAGTATTTAGAGAACCGTCCAGTTGGTTTAGTTTGAATGAGGGAATATCTGTACCTCAGAACCAGACTAACGTAAGTCCATTTTCGTAACTTTTCAGGAGAAGGGAAAATCGATTGTCGGATGCAAACTAAAGGATGGGATTCGCGCTCTTTTAGTGCTGCTAAATAATTGAAAGGAATTTGTTTTGTAAAATACCGTTCTCATGGGTCGATGCAGAATAAGCTTCTACATACAAAACACTAATAAAGTGAAAATGGTCATTTTTGGACTTATGTCATTCTAGTTCTGAGGTACAGATATATCAGAATGAATTTTTTAGCTCTGTACTTGTGTCTTTTCGACACTTCAGGCGACGGGACGCTTCGGGCTCTTTGTCTATATTTATTCTCCCTTGTTCTAAATTTCGATTCATTTGCCATTTTTCTCTCGTTTGCTTCTTGCTTCAGATTGGCGGAATTCATCTAATACATTCTAACCAGTGTACGATCGGTATTAAATGAAATCAAGATAAAAGAGGGCTTGCTTGGAGATCACAAAACATATTCACTACATCGAAAGCGATTACTTGAAACCTCTTAACTAGAAAACCAATTAATGCAGTACAGTTAAAAAAAAAACGAAATGAATAGGAATCAAAAGAGCATAGTATAACAGGTTTTTGCTGTATAAATTATTTGACGCTCTCGTCCGTCATTGGCAAATGTAAAATTGTATACGTAGGATAGACAAAACAATCACTAACATTTCGTTTAAAGGAACATGAAAGCTACGTTAAAAAGCAGGAAATCAGCAAATCTTCGATTGCCAAACATTGTTGGGACATACTGCAAAATTTTGTTTTTTCGGAAGCCAAGATCATTTGCAGACCTACTACTGTAGGGAAATTAGCTTTTCTGGAAGCCTTTTATGTTCGCAAAAATTTAAATAATATTCGTAATAAACCTTTTGTTCATCCGCATATCTCTCAAATTTTAATCGATGGGTTAGAATTTACATATTCTGATACGTCAAATTTTGCCTCAGCACATGCTTAGATCTGATTTGTCCATCTGCGCTCTTTTTTCGCATTTCACTCTCCCATGACCTTATTTCATCCCATTGGCGTGCTGGGCACTGAAGGAGACTGTTGCTCAGAAGAATGTTTGTGTTTTAACCCATTAATGCCTAGCGTCCCTTTTTAGGGACGGTCCAAAAAAGGGTCTGAATTTCCCCAAAATGAACATTTCAACCAAATAATAGTGTTCAATTAGTACCTTGGTATTGTTTCAATTCGTTATTAACAGATTGCAGCACATAATAATTGTAAAGTGTGTTCTGTAGCAGTATTAATATGATCTTTATCAAAAATGACATAGCTCGCAATCTCAAGAAAAAAAGCTGAGTTTTCAAAGTTATTCCTAGCTTTCCAGTTTATGTTAATTGCTGATTTTATTTCTTCTTATAAAATGTCTTTTTAAATATTATATCGTAGGCAGAAAAAAAATTTAGTAAAAAAAGTATGTACCCTCTGGGGTCTATCGTAACTTTTTAGGTATGATTTTTCTTTCCTTAATAAAACAATTATTTTTTACATAATATTTTTTTTATTATTTTTCCTGTCCATTAAACACTGTTTGTAACCAGTATACAAAATATCTTTGGAAAAAAAAATGTCAGGCATTAATGGGTTAAACTTTTAATCTTTGATTTGTCCTTTTAAACGTTGTTTCTTATCTTATCTATTTTATGTACACAGCTATCACTTTTTAAAACTTGCTAAGTTAAATTAATAAAAATTCCCTAGAAGCATACATATTTTATTAATATGTGAAACTTTAAGAGATATCTCATTCTATGGTTAACAAAACTAAACTAAACATTAGAACATTTTCACGTGAAGTTATGTCAGCACACTATATTTCTAAAAGTAAGCAAATGCTATTCTTGAAGTATATTTCTAAAAACAAACAAATACAGTTCTTAAAGGAACATACTTTTTTAATTTAAAAAATCTAAAAAGTTTGAAAACACACTTTAGTAACGAAGCATCGATTCTAGTACGGACATTCCGGCAGTTATTTGATCTAGTTCCTGTATCTTAGTCCTTAATCACATTGATAAAATATATTCACTAGAAGTTTATATATTTTATTAATATGTGAAACATTCAAGACATATATTCTTCTATGATTAACAACACTGAACTAAACATTCGAAAATTTTCACAATGAAGTTGTATCAGCACATCATATTTCTAAAAATAAGCAAATGGTATTCTTGAAGTATATTTCTAGAAACAAACAAATACAGTTCTTAAAGAAACATACTTTTTTTAGTTCAAAAAATCTCAAAAGTTTGAAAACACACTTTAGTAACGAAGCATCGATTCTAGCTAGGACATACCGGCAGTTATTTGATCTAGTTCCTGTATCTTACTCAATAAAAGGAACGCAAAAGAAAAGAAAATAATTCCTATAATAAGGAACATTGATCCAATGTTACGTGGTAAGAATCCACAGTGATATTATGTTTTTTATGTCGTTGTCTTGGCGTGTTTTCTGCTTTTTCCTCTAAACAAAGAAGGAGGAAAAAAACCCTGAAAAGGAAGAAACTTCGATAATGTTGTCGATATTTTTTCTCTAAGTCTTATTTAACGTACCTTGAAAGAGATTTTGTACAGAGAAAGTAGAGGTTTAATGAAATTCTTCTTGATCTTCATTTAATGTTTTATAAGACCATTCAACATCAAAGTGCATTGGAAAGGAAAATGTAAAGTATAATATTTACGCCTACAACAGCGTTACATGTACGATCAGGGTTGCAACAAGTGCGCTGGAAAAAGCGAGAAAGTGGTATTTTATTTAATTGCAAGACAATGGAATAACAAAAATATTTTCAAGTACTTGTAGACAAGTTGTGAAATGAATAGAATATTTAATAGAATGTTAGTTCCGATAAAATATTTTAAATATATTAAGTTAGTCAAAGAATTAGGAAGGCCCACTCGACAATTTGTACCTCATGCAGAAAATATATTCCAACTTTTAGAAGATCAACAGTTTGTTTCTCGTAAGCATTCTTCTTTGCAATTAGTCAAAATGAGAGCCACGGAAAAGATTTACTTACCAGGGAATCATACGGATAGTGTAATAAAGAAAAACGTTAAAATATGTTGAAATAAAAAGATCATCTTAAAATATATTTTTGACGCAAAAATTATTGACTTTGTTAAGCTGTTCTTAAAGTATCCGAAAATTTTAAGAAAATAGCAAACTTTAACAGTTAGTATTAAAAAAAGTCACTGTTTAGAAGTCATATCCCGATATTTGAAGAAATTCCAAATTTGTTTTCAGTTTCTAAAGTGTTACGCAGAGAGCACAGATTTTTCGAAACTACAAGTTTATATAGTCATAACCCTAATTGAACCAAATAACACATTGAAAAATCAGAATTGCATCATGCTTTGTGATTTTAGCCATTTTTTCGTGTAAAATATATATCGCTTATTAATGTATACCGTATTAATGTAACTCAAGAAATGATAAGCAATTGCTTAGGAAAATTTATATCACTTATTGCCTGTCGTTTTCTCGATGTCAATAGGAAAAAATTAATTGAAACTGTCTCTCTTTTGTACGATTGCCCCTTAAAATATTTTATTACTTTTGTTCAAAATATGAAAATTATTGCATTTTTCATCTTTTGATGTAATTATGTTCTTCCATTCCTAAATTAAATAATCCAGCGTGGCACCGCTTTCCTTAGCATTATTTCTCCATAAGAAAACAGGCTGAATCAGAGCTAAGTCTTTATTGAGTTAAAAACGATCCGACGTTCCCATAACTAAAATTAATTATCAAGCTAAACAAAAACCATGTCGCAGCACAAATGAGCAAACGGTACATGTTTTACTGTAACAAGGCCCTCATTTATTGATAAAACATTAAATGTTAGGGGCGAAACGACGGCCAGCTACCTAATCTTTCCGATAATAAGAGGCATTGATCCAAGGTCAGGTGAAGCTTATGCAATGCGATTCGTTCCATTGCTTTTTGTTCGGATATATCGCTTTTTGTCCGTTATTGCTTACGCGGTGTTTCTCTTTTCTTCTGAAAGGCCGAATAACACCATTACGGCTTATCCTATATTGGAAATTTTCCTAGTTTTTTTCCAGGTCTTTCTCAGCAACAGAACTATACCACATATTAATTTTGGTCACTTTTATTTTTTAAGATTTTGTCATTTAACTTTGTATAATAAATTCTTATTGTAGATTTATTCATTTCTCTTAAATCATTTATTTATAACTTCTATAATATGTATGTATTCATTTCATGTGAATATTTTTTTTATCTTTAATTATCTAACAATAGCAGATGTTACAATAACAATAATATAATTTAATGTCACAATATTAAATCAATATTTAATAATCAATATCAAATCATGAATTTTTAACGGTTTTAAGCTAAAACGACAGTATGTTTCGTTGCGAAAGCTAATTATTTAAATAAATCGAAATTCATTTAAAATGATTTTTGTTTATAGTTTGCATTAAAAAACAAAGTAAAATAAAATAAAGGTAACATTCACAAGAACTTAACACACACATTAGAGAAGTTATAAGTATAGGATAAGTAAAAGAAATAAATCTAATGATTCTTTAAACAATGCAAAACAATGCAATCTTCTAAAAAATTGAAAAGTGTCTAGAATTAAGTCCACTGTTCAGTATGTATATATAGAGGAGGACCAATGGCACGGTATGACGGTAAGATTAATTAGACATCGTGATCCTGAAATGTTGCTCCTCTTAAAGCCATCTCTTTCAAGGAATTGTTCTTTCCCGTATCGTTTACTACGTGCTATTTATTGAGCAGTAACAATAGCTAAAATATACATTCTAAATCATCTGAACTTCCTAGCCATTTTTTTTCTAAAATATAAGAATAGCTCTGTTTGATAAAATCTATGTAACATCTTCCTTTCAAGAGAAAGCATTTTTAATTCAATATTCATTCATTCAATATTTTTTATTTCAGTGCCAGAGTTATACACAGAGAAATCAATTTCTGTAATTTAGATTCAGACATAGAACTCTTTTTTCATATATTTTCCCGAAAGTATACTAAGAGAATAACACATTATTTTCTTCGCTACCTAGCGACTCAATACCGAGAAAGGAACTCTTTTAGCTTCGGATTTTTTCCTGATTCTACTCCGTTTGCTTTTCATATCTGACTAACGAAGAAATAACCTCCGGCCAATATTAACTGTCCCCTTCCAACACTTCCTCTTTTCTCTCCATGCATTGATCGGAAAAGTTATTGACTCGACAATATTCATCGTAGCCCGGAGATCTTTACTAAGTAAAAGTAAATGGCCGATACAAGAATACGAAAATATTTTGTTACAGAACGATAATTAGGAGTTTTCGTAAGGCATGGTGAATAAAATGCTTTATTCCCTCTCTCGTTTATTATTTCCAATAAATAAGTATTATTCTGAAATACTTAAGAAAAATTGCAAAATTTCACGTAGGTTTTGAAGTATTTAATACAATACAATAGACAATTTTGAAAGAGATTTTTTATTTCCTACATTAGGTGAAAGCTAAAAGGATATGCCCCTTTTTTGATGCTGTCATAGTAGTAATAATCGATTAAGCGATTATACCCACTAATTTGACACTGTAAGTAAAATTTACGAAATGTTTTTGGTACAGAACATTAATTGCCGCCATATTATCAAGTTTGGAATGTTTATTTTTGGATGCACAAAATTTAGCAAATGTTATGAAATAAATCAATTAATTAGGCAAAAGTTAAAA
This sequence comes from Uloborus plumipes, assembly GCA_038373865.1. Classification (NCBI taxonomy): domain Eukaryota; kingdom Metazoa; phylum Arthropoda; class Arachnida; order Araneae; family Uloboridae; genus Uloborus; species Uloborus plumipes. The sequence continues at coordinate 17,402 of JAXGGA010019015.1, forward strand.
AGAATATGTGACCTTTTCTTGATTCTGTAATCGCTGTAAGAATCAATGAAGCTATTCAGGGCTCACTAATTTGACACGGTACCTAAAATTTACTGAATGCTTTTGGTACAGGGCTTTATATGCTACCATATTATCAAGTTTGGAATGCTTATTTTTGGAAGCACAAAACTTAAAAAAATATTGTGAAATAAATAAATTGATTAGGCAAAAAAGTAAACAGCAATAAGATGCATCTTGTTTTCACATGCAGCTAATTAAAACATGAAAGTTAAAAAAAGTTTGTAATTTTGGAAAATTAAGTAGATTTGGATTTTTCAGACTTGTATAGTGATATACAAATAATAGTACAATATACTCGCGCAGTATAAGTTCGGTAAATCAACCTGTTTTTACAATTGATAAAAACTCACCTTTTTTAAGCTTTGATTTTCTATCAAATACATTTTTATTTATAGTGAATTTATAGCATCGAGGTGCTGTGAATTTGTACATGCACTAAGAAATATTTTCTTTTGCAATGTGTCAAAATTTGCTTCTCCTTCTTTTGTTACGAAGAAATATTTCTTTCCTCCTGTCTCTGAGGGACAGGTTCTGCGTTTGACGTGATGCCAAAAGCCCAAAGTTAAGAAAAAAAGAAAAGAATGCACGAGTGAAATAAAAAATAGACCAAAAATCGACATGCGAACTTCTCTATTTTGATATATGAAATGTGTAACTGTCGCTTTCTTCGGGGAGGAAAAAGTAGAACCAAAGAACTGAAGGTGCATGGTAAAAGAATATTTCTTTCCTTTATATTCAGTTGAACTTTTGACTAAGTTCTTTCTTCCTCTATGACCAGGCATTCGTAAGATTTCTTTGTTTCAAGTGACAACAGAAATCTACCCTCTGCTCAGCCAGACAGGAGGCATCCGCTCGGCACTGTTTTAACTTTCAAATGCGGACCATTTCATCCGCTCCGCAGTCGTTTCAGAGCGGATATCTCGGAACGAAAGCGGATAGAATTTGCATTCGCACTCTATGTCTTCTTCATCCTCTTTTAAACATGGGGGACTGGGAAATATATGCGCAAATTTCTACATGCATTTGGCGGGCGGGCTTGTGCTCCTTTTTCTTACCTGGTGGAAGTCTGTGGGGGGAGAGGTTTATCCATCTAGGGGGGGGTGTCGTATAATTTAGAGATGAAGAACATTTTGGACACTAGCCTCTGTGACTGGTGATTTCCAAACTTCTCTGCAATTAACTAGTTAAATTAGTTTCAGCCAGAGTAACATGACGTAATAAATTATTAGCTTTGAAAATGAGACGCTACATTGCAAAAAATGAACTGTTGTTCTTACAGCATAATACTGGCAGCAGACGTTCCAATTTAAAACTGTAAAATGCACGGTAGTAAACAGTAAAATTAACAATTTTAGTTTATTACTTTAAAATTAGCAATTTTACAGCTTAGTACTGTAAAGTTACAAATTTTACAGTTTATTACTGTAAAATTAGCAATTTTTACAGTTTATTACCATGAAATTAGCTGTATTATACTGTAAAAACAACATTAATTTTTAGCGTAGTTCAGAATACTATTTTATTAAGGCGTTTATCGTGAAACACTAAACAAGTGAGTGGATTAGTTATCAATCATTGTATTTTGGAACTTACAGAAAATGTTTAACCTTTATCCTTTAGTGGCAAGTCATTCACAAACGGAGTCTGTGAAAGTGTGGAACCTACACTTTTTCCCAGACAGCACGAAACATCCAATGGACGTCCATTTTATGTCCTGAACGTCCGAATCTGGTCTGATGTCAAAATCGATGAAATTTGGCGATCCTTAGATGCGCCTCACAGGACGTCCCACGGACTATTTTTTTTAGGTCTAAGGATGACCAAAAGTGATCCGCATCCTTTCAGGACGTACCACGGACTTTTCTTCCAGATGTCTTGGGAACTTATCTCTAAGGATGTCCCAAGTCTCAACAAAATCAATTGTGTTAGGACATTATTTTCAAGTTGTAGGGGAAATTTTATTTTTTATTTTCTCAATGAAATTTACTACAAATGACAGTAAACTATGATGCACAAAACTTATACGAAGCATGAAAATAATATTTAAACTAACTAAACATAAAAATATGCTACACATTTTTGAAGGAAAAAACTAATTGAAAAAATACAATTTTTTTAAATTTTACAATTAAATATGAAAGGGAAGCTCAAAGTAGCTCTACAACTAATTTTAAAAACCAAATAAATACAAAACAAGCTTGTGTTTGTCCGAAATATTTTTTTAAATTACGTCATGGTGTACTGTAAAATTCGATGACATGAGGTCATCCTAAAGAGCATCACATAGGACGTCCCAAGTACAAATTTTATTATTGTCCTCCGGATAGCCTGAAGTAAACTGCAACATTTCAGGACGTACAAAGGACTTTATTTTCTGACATCCTGGGGTCTTAATTCTTAGGATGTCCTGCAAATGAGTCAAATCAGTCGATTATAGGACTTATTAAACTTCGAAAATTCTTATTTTGAGTAAAAGTGGTGAGTACGAAGTGATTTTTTTCCCCATATTCATCTATGAAATTTTTGGACTTCTAATATACTTTATTCTAAATGGAAAAGTGAACGATTTGTTCCAAAGAACTTGGATTTTTTTTAAAGTAAATTTGAAATATTTAACTACTGAGCTGAGAAATGAACGAAGTTACATAAAAATTGAAGTATTAATATTTTCGAAGCGTATTAATAAAAAAAAAAAAAAGTAGAAGAACATTTTAAGAGTCAAAAATGATTTAGTTCGAATTTTTGTGTGTGGAAATGTACATACATTTTTAAAACGTTCATGATAGTAAAAATTCTTGCAAATGTTGATAGAGGTCAGAATTAAAAAAAAAAAAAGTTTTGCCAAAAATGCTCTCCTTCTCTCAAATTTAAAACATCAAAATTTGAACTTGATTTATTAAAGTTTATACTAGGAGAATAACCTGATATTAATACACTACAGTATATCCTGAAGAATTTTTTTTTTTAAATAATGATTGTTTTAAACTTTTTTTCTTTCTTTTTCTTTTTAAATTTATTATAAAATGTAAAATATAATTCTACTGACTTTTTTTTTTCTCTTTAAACCTCTAAAATGAAAATTTTAGTTTTAAATTATTATAAAAACAAACTATCCCTAAATTTATTAGACGATTTAAAAAAAAAATGACATATTTTAATTGTAAAAGATATAAAAATGAAAATAAGTAAATACACCATTTTCTGCTTTAGCACACACATTTGAAATTTGTTATAATCATTCTTAAATAGTTTACTTTAGGGCAAAAATACGGGTTTTTTTTTTCAAATATATTTGAATTGTATTAGTATTACTTAAAAATCGTTCACTGATGCAATATTTTTTATTATTAAAATTTTAAAAATAGTTCTGAAATAGTTTTCCAAAACAATAGTTTTTCGCCCCGAGGTTGAAGAAATGCCCTAATGCCGAAAAGATAGCTAAC
>JAXGGA010019016.1:0-20902 GCA_038373865.1 Uloborus plumipes
AGCTTTGTTGTAAGTGCGTAACCCTGTGATTTTCTTTAATTCTATTTTTATGGTAGATCGTTAGGTGACCTGAGTGAACATTTAGTTTTTTTTTTTTTGAATAAATACGGTTTAAAAATATTTTTCCTATTAAAATCAGCAACAGTAAGAAAAAACACAAAATAAAGAGCAAAAAAAAAATAATAATAATAATTGATCATGATGTGATACTTGTACTTTTTTTTCTTGTACAGTCAAATAGTTTTTCACAAGGTGTTTTTAATTTAGTTGTTTTTTGAATAAGTTGGTTCCTTATTTAGTGTTTCACTTAATTTCATTGCTTCATTTGTCATTCTGGTTTAAATTAAGTATAACTTATGATCGCTATTTTCAACGAAAAATTTACTAACTGATATCTAAAAGCCAATATATCTCAGAGGTAATGAATAAAATTGAAATCTTATGCCGCATTCAATGTTAATATAAATAGTTGATGGAAATGACGTCGGATTTATAATCGGTTTATAAAAGAGTTATAAGCAAAATTAAAGGTGAATTACGAGAGTCGGAATTTTCCACGTAATGGTTGCCGCATCATAATGGTACGCACTTGCTCCGCATAATAGTACGCATATGCCTCATGATAGTGGTACGCACGTGCCCCATCATAATGGTACGCACTTACCCCCACCTTAATTTAAAGAAAGGGAAAGTGCGTACCGTCATATAAACTAATTTTAGTTAGAGTATTTGATCAAAATACCCCATGTATGTTATTAGTAGCTATTACTCAAAAGAAACAACTTGCATTTCTTGACTTCAATTGCTTGGTATGACTACAAGAGAATCTGAAACAAAACCTTCTCAGTCTTTACTTAAGAGTTTTTTTGAAGACATTTAAATTATCCCTGATTGTGTTTCGTCTATTGAATCCAGGCCTGAATTCTACCTATTGAAATTATCATTAGACAGTTATCTAACATAGTCGATGTGTTGCAGAAGCCATTTCAAGACAGTGTTCATATAATTCCCAGTGGACGCACTTACCCCGTGGACGCACTTACCAGAGCTCACCCTAGTGATTGCAATACTGACCCAAAAATAAAATTCCAGTTTTTTTAAAATGTGTTACCGGAATACCGGTTTTAATACCAGCCTTAGCATTCCTCCAAAGAAGGAACAGAAATATACCAACTTCACTGCTACATTAAACAATTTTCTACAAAAAGACGTATAGTCCAGTCAAATTAGACATTAAAATCGCAAATCGTGATGTAGTTCTGAATTTTTAATATGTTATTTGGGTCCCTTAGGGTTAGTGTAAATCTAATTTGCACCTCTCTAAAACCTGTGCTCGCTGCGAAACTCGCGAAAAACTGCAAAATTTTCGGACATTTTTCAGTTTTTCCTTTATAACTCCTAAACTATGCAACTTTTGACGGTACATGTGGGTACCCATTTTAAAGAACACTAAATTTGCAAGAATTTAAGCTCAAGTGGAGTTGTATAGGATGATTAGTTTAGGAGATATCGTATTTCGAAAAATTGAGTTTTTTTTACGAAAAGTGAAAAAATTATGCTTCTATCATATTTTGGAGCAAATATCGACATAAATTCCTATTACACAAGATAAAATATGAACATGTAATTACAGCACATTTAATCAGCTTTCATTCAAGCCCAAACAGTAGTCTGTAGGCTCAATATTTCATTTACAATCGCAAAAAGTAAATATTTAAAATTTTGAGAAATGAGCAAAATCGTTTCCTTATAAGAATAGGAGGGCAGCGGACAGTAAAAAAATGCATAGAATGGTATTAAAAGGGTAATACTGTATTAAAATGTTATTTTAAAAATTTAAAAAAAAAAACTTTACAGGTCATTTTCACTCATTTTTTTTGCTATTTTTATCATGGTTCTTGTTGGCTGTGGTCTTATCCTGACTTTTAACTGATTTCCCCTATCATTCTTGAACTATGCAACTTTTGATGATACGTGTGCATACTCATTTTGAAGAACACTAAATTTGCAACAATTTAAGCTCAAGTGGAGCTCTGTAGGACGAATTAGTTTACGAGATATCGTACTTCAACAATTTGTCATTTTTTGCGAAAAATGAAATCAATATGCTTCGATCATATTTTGAACAAAATATCGACATAAATTTTTATTCTACAAGACAAAGATAGACCTTTAATTATAGTACATCTAATCGGCTTTCATTTAAGCCTAAAAAGAAGTCTGTAGGTGCAATATTTCATTTACAATTGTGAAAAAACAAATATTCGGAAATTGAAATTATTTTTGAGAAATGAGAAAAATTGTTTTCTAATAAGAATAGGAGAGCACTGGACAACAGAAAAATGCATAGAGTTGTATAAAAAGGGTAACACTGAATTAAAATATTATTTTCAAATTTAAAAAAACCTTACAGGTTAATTTAGCTCAATGTTTTTCTTTTTTTTTTCTTTTGTGGGTCTTTATTAGCTGTGGTCTTATTGCGAAGCTGCAGAAAAGGAAGGTTGTCTTTGTTTTGGATCCAGATGTTCATTTAAATACGGAAAGAGTTGTTACAACTTCCTTGCCATTCCAGTTCTTGAAGATGAAGAAAATACACAAACATCTTGAGACAGAACAAAGACCACATTCTTTTCCTGCAGCTTAGCTATAAGACCACAGCTAATAAAGACCCACAAAAGAAAAAAAAAGAAAAACATTGAGCTAAATTAACCTGTACCGTAAAATGGGGTTAATCGGAACACTTTTCAGCTTTGGTTATAAAAAAAGCAGTTAAAAGATTTTCTTTTTAATTTGATTTTTTGGGTAAAAACTTCGGTCTTGCTTTACTTTTGATATTCCAAGCAAAGACAAAAGATTTTGAGCAATTATTATTAAAATATATAGCAAATTATGGGTGTTCCGAATCACCCCGCTGATAGGGGTCAATCGGAACACTTGTTAAAATTTTTATTTTTTTTCAATTTAATCTGTAATAGGTCTCACAAACATGATAATATTTATGGGGGAGAATAAGAACAGATAATTACTGTCAAATAAATGTATAATTTCAGTACCAGTAAACGTTTATAATTTGTGAAAATTCAAAATAATTTTGAACTTATGAAAAATGAAAAGTAATTTTAAGAAAAGCTTTTGAATTGAAATGCAAAGATTTAACATGAATAGAAGTCACTCATGTCGTCCACAAATATGTACTTGTCCTTAAAACTAGCAATTGTGACTTGGCTTAAGTTTTTTCATAACATCTCCTGGGATGAACTCTGCCTTTTCTTTAGTTTTTTGAAATTTCTGGGTTTTGGGGATTGTCCTGAAAGATTTTTTCGCTTATTCATCACTGTCTGTGTGCTGGACGTTTACTACATAAAGTCTATGTGACTTTCTCCCTTTTATTTTAAGTAAAAAAAAGTCTCCTGGAGAAAAAATCTTTTGAAATCTGTAACTTTTGTCATTCTAAGATCTAGTTGCTCACGAGAAAGGATAAACAGTAATAAATCCTTGTCCCTGTCTTGATTGGAAGAATTGGGGTTAGAATCTTGATTTTTCAAACAATTTCCTTCAAATAAGTTTGAATTGGAACAACAGAACTAAGTGTTCCGATTCACCCCGCAAATTTTTTTCCCATGGCATTTTTCAGAATTCTTCACTTTTATGACACAATTTATAAAAAATGTAAATTCTAATGTGGTATTCTGTTGTTCAGATACATGTATAATTGAAACATACCACTCATAGTTTTTAGCCTACTTTCCCCGTTAAAATTAAAAGAAAGACGAAAAGAGTATTAAAAGTAGCTTAATGCATCTAAAAAATATCGCCAAGTCCAAAAAATATCGCCAAGTTAAAAAAATATCGCCAAGTCCAAAAAATATCGCCAAGTTAAAAAAATAAAAAGGTAAAATGAAAATCGAAAAATTGAAAATTTGAAAGTAGGGTATTGAGATGGGGAATTTGTGTGTCGGTCGGTCCGTCGATCGGTCTGTCGGTCGGTCGGTCTGTCTGCCCCCCCCTAATAACTTTTGAATGAACATTTCGATTTGGAAAAACTTTTTTTTGTTGGAAAGATCTCGGTGAGTACAGCTCATTCCCATATTTGATTTTTCGATTTGAACAATTTTTGGTTCAACTTTGAACCGTTCAAATAACCTGTCCCGCGATGCTAACTTTTGAGTGAGCAGTCCGATTTGAACAAACTTTTTTTTGTTCGAAAGATCTTTTCAAGGATACTTCATTCCGTATCTACATTTTCGATTTGAGCAATTTTTCGTTCAACATTGAACCGTTCAAACAAGCTGTCGCCCCTAATAACTTTTGAATGAACAGTCCGATTTAAACAAACTTTTTTTTGTTCGAAGCATCTCGGCAAGGATACTTTATTACCGTATTTAAATTTTCAATTTGAGCATTTTTGGTTCAACATTGAACCGTTCAAGCAATCTTTCTCAACCTAATAACTTTTGAGTGAACAGTCCGAATGGAATAAACTGTTTTTTGTTCGAAAGATCTCGGCGAGTACAGCTCATTCCTATATTTGATTTTTCGATTTGAACAATTTTTCGTTCAATATTGAACCGTTCAGAAAAAAAAATTAACATTAGCGTCTACGGGGAATTTAAGTTGAATGTTGATCCTGAACTTAAAGTCGGATCTCCTTCAAACTAACTTTGTAAGAAAATGGTTTTGATAAGTAATGTTTGTAAAGTACTTTTCTGAGAATTCTTCTGTGAGGACTCTGATTCTGACTCCGACTCCGCAAACATGGCGGAAATGCAGGCTCAGAAAAAAAATGACTGACTGTGCAGACAATTTTTTGTTTATTTATTCATTTGTTTTATTTTATTTATTATTATTATTTTTTTTGGCAGACGATTTTTTTTGTCAAACAAAACGAGAAAATTTTATTCTTTATTTATATTTAACAACTGGCAACGGATTAAAAGTGAAATTCGAGACATTTTATTAACGGACGAGTTTTTTTTTTCTTTTTTTTTTCTCTCTTTGATAAAATGTGTTTTGATGCTCTTTGTACTTTTATTTATTTATCTATTTATTTATTTTATTATTATTATTATTTTTTTTTTTTGAAAACGATGGAGGATTTTTTCTAAGGAGGAACTGTAACAGTTACTTTTTAAAAGGTGCGACAAAACTTTATTTATTCGTTAATTACTTTTTACGTGTCTATTTCATCTGATGAGAGGGGTATATTTTGCTTTTCGAAATCAGCTCTAAGTGCTAAAAAGGTATGTTTGACATAATTTTCAGTCTCAGATAATCAAGAGAATAATGATCAGATGCGAGAATGTCGATGTCGATGTACGGGAAAGTAGGCTCGTTTAGTTCTTGACAGAACTTCTTGTTAAATATAAGAAGGTTTGTTCTTGCATATGAAGTTTTGCAGTCTATGAAAATGTGATGTTTTCTAGCATTCAACGTGCAGCCCTCTTTAGAAGCCAGTAGCGTTGCCAGATTGACAAAAGTATTTTTTTCCTACTTCCTATGATCTTACCTTTCTAAAAAAAAAATTCATGGCGAAAAATACCCAATAGTATATTTATGAAGAATTTCTTTGTACGGTTGGGAAGTTTTGTTCCGATTGACCCCGCTGTTCCTATACACCCCATTTTACGGTAGGGTTTTTTTTTTAATTATGAAAATAATATTTTAATGCAGTGTTACCCTTTTTATACAACTCTATGCATTTTTCTGTTGTCCAGTGCTCTCCTATTCATATTAGAAAGCAATTTTTCTAATTTCTCAAAAAAAATTTCAATTTCCGAAAATTTGTTTTTTCTCAATTGTAAATGAAATATTGAACCTACAGACTTCTTTTTAGGCTTAAATGAAAACTGATTAAATGTAATGTCTATATTTTGTCTTGTAGAACAATAATTTATGTCGATATTTTGTTCAAAACATGATCGAAGCATATTTATTTCATTTTTCGCAAAAAATGACAAATTGGTGAAGTACGATATCTCCTAAACTAAAAAAAATTCGTCCTGCAGAATTACCGGGAATTTTGCAGTTTATTACCGTAAAATGTAGCTGTGTTATACTGTAGAAACAACAGTATAATACTGGTAGCAGAAGTTCCAGTTTAAAACTGCAAAATGTATAGTAATAAATTGTTCAACTCACCTGTTTCTTATAATCAAGAACCACTGTCACCGGAATGGTCTGATCTCCATTTTTGTAGCGAACAACGAATGTCTGTAAAAATAATTAAATTTTTAATATAAATTCGTAAATAAGAAGTGGCATTTAAGAGTCAGGGCCCTGCTCCACATTAACGTAAAGCAGAAAAATAAAGCAGAAGCGTAAAATGAAGCAAATAGTGTTCCTATGGAAAGTACTCGGATTTTCGGTTTCTGCCTTCAGTTTCGGTCGCGTTTTACGCTGATGTGGAGCAGGGCCCTAAGAGCAATGCATATTTTAGGTTCAAAAAAAAATAAATAAATAAATAAAATAAAAGGAAATAATAATAATAATAATAATAATAATAATAATAATAATAATAATAATAATAATAATAATAATAATAATAATAATAATAATAATAATAATAATAATAATAATAATAATAATAATAAAAGTAAAGAAAATCTATATTTAATGGTTTTCGACAAAATAATCAAAATAAGAATTGTCGCTTTATTTTTCACCGACTGCTGAGAACAAATCTTCAAAATGATGTGAACCTTTGAAGTTTGATGAACAATTGGGAAAATTATCGCGTTGATAAAAAGGGAAAAAAACACCGTTAGGAAAAAATGTATACCGTCAGCTGGGGTAAGATTGGCCCTTTGAGGGTAACATTGGCCCAAAGTTAGAAAAAGTTTTGTTGTCCCGTATTGTAATCATAATGATGAGTTATCGGCCCAGACAATGCCTTACTGGATAGGTAGCACCACTGGCTTTACTGTTCATGAAGTGGAGGTTATTTCTATATTTCATATTCACTCTAGTGCTGCTCCATCTTCACTTTGAGAAAGTGGTAAAATTTTTTGTCTCTCAACTTTTACTTGTGAACGCTAATTCTTGAAGAGCTACTTGTAGGTAAGTGTATAACGATATCATATATTCAATTGTTTCAAGTATTTTTGGTGTAATAATGCTGTTACCTTTGTTATTTACAAAGTAATTCGATTTTATTATTTCATGACAATTTTGGCCCAGAGTTGGGGTAACTTTGGCCCAAGATGGTGGCTGTCCTAAAGTTACCCCAAGGTACAATTTTTTCGATATAAAACTTGATTGGTACCTATTTTATAAGCAGTTGTTTAACAAAACCACTTAAAATATTTTTATTATTATTTTAAGCACTAGTTTTTAGCTTTTTATTTTAAGCACACTGGATTTTTTTCAGGAAAAATGCCGAGAAATCGGATAAAACCTCTTGGTACAAGAAATTAGGCCAATTACAAACCAGAAGTGTTAGAGGAGTGTTTAGAGGCTATTAAGTCTGGTGCCTTAACCCAAAGAGCTGCAGAAAACATGTATAATATACCTAGGTCTACAATAAAAAACAAACTTAAAGGGATTCATTCAAAAAATGTGGGACGTGTAAGAATCTTTAGTGATGAAGAAGAGCATGTTTTCGAACAACATTTAATAAAAATTGCAGACTATGGGTTCCCTGTAATTGAATTGGATTTTTATTTTTGTACAATACAATATTTTTCCCTAAAATGAAGTTTGTTTCATTTATTCCTATTTCTACCCATTTCATGGATGTTTTTGAATTAAAAGCAGGCAAAACAACAAACTAATGTGTCTGGTGGTAATTTTATCTTGTCTAACTTTAGCCCAACCTATACTAATCGCAGGTTTTATATGGTTTAAAAGTATGGGACAAAGTTTCCCCAATTCAAGGCAACTTTGGCCCAAACATTAAAAAAATGCAGTATAATATTGCAAAATGATTGAGAGGTCTCAATATGGTTTTAATTTAATGATACAAGGTTTGTTTACACAATAAGATGTATTGAAAATTAATATAATCAATGTCAAAAGACATATCGCTGATAAAACTATTACAAATCTTTAGATTTGGGCCAATGTTACCCCAGCTGACGGTATTCTTAGTAAGGTTTCTCGAAATTCTCATGAAAAGAAACTCGAATCACTCACCAAAGGAAAAAACAAAAATTAAACTGAACTGTGAAAATTTCTAAATAAAATTTTCTGTACATAAGTAGTTTTCTTGATGTAGATTTTCTTTCAAATTCATTTTGACATTTTATACCAGATATTATTGATCCAGGCAATAAAATTAAACATCATATGAAAAACTAACTGAAAAAACTATGCCCTAATTCTATCATTTACTGTGTATAGATTGGGTAATTAGGAAGAAAATTATTGATCCCTCCGTAACGTAGAAAAGCAACAACCACCTCACAGAAAAAGCGTTTTCTTAGTCTAATTTCTAATTAGAGAGAAGCTTCAACACTGTTGTATGTACTGCCTGAATGCCCTGTCTCATTTAACTCGTTTTTTTTTATTTTTTTTTTTTGCAAAAGGTTCAAACATCAAGAGTACGTTGCAAAAAGAAAAATAATAAACTCTTGAAAGCGAAATTGCTCCATAACGTAATTTTTTGTGAGATTATGGCACTGTTCCCATGTATTATTTTAGGTTAAGTCCAATACTTTGTTTTAGCGGAGGAGGACTTTTTGAATAAAAGGGATAAGACCAAACGAGTGATCTAAGGGTAGTCCAGCGGAGTGGGTTTTAATGGAAACCGAAGGACGAACTTTTTTTTTCTGATTTTATAACGAGAAAGGCTATTTAGAGTTTTAAAACTCTTGATATGTCCTCAAACAGCATATTTCAAAACCTAAGATATGTGGTTTTTTCATTCACAACTAGGAAATCGCTCTGAGGAGAAAAAGGATATAAAAGATGAAGCTGTTGTAGTTTAGTTTAAGATCTACTGAAAAGGCTTTAAAAGTTTATGACTTGTTTCTACTTCGTACAGCAGCTTCATGGGAAGCATTGGTGACTTTCTTTTGACTTGTCTGAAAAAAATTTTTGAAAACCCTAACAGATAACAAAATTTTAAATGTCCTGTAATACAGAAAATCTATTTAACTGGCTTCTACCCATCATAAACGCGTTTCTATTCAATGATCTTCAATGTCTTTAATTTATGGGAGTGTCCTGAGCAACATTAGTAATCATGGAGGCTGCTTATCATCTTGAAAGACCAACATTTTATTAGAATAGAAAAAGAAAGTAAAGAAGTAAAGTTACAGGTTTCTTTTTATTCTTTTAGTCATACTAAATGTGTGAATATTTAAATAGATTTCTTCAGTATGCCGCTACTTTTGGATGGTGAGAAATAAGTTTATATGGAACTGAGCCTATCGATTGCGGGTGCCTGGGCACGTGCCCAGAGTGCCCTTTGGGAAGAGGGGATTGAATCTGACTTGCATTTACGGCAACATCCAATAGCAATATTGTCTCCTGATTTCTTTAACTTTTAGTACGGTTGATTTCGGATCAATTTGGAAAGTGATATGTTTTGCGACTATCAATATAACTGTAAAAACACTTACGTTACAAAATCAGCTTATAGCACTTTTTTAAAACAATAACTTCATTATTTTCATGAATTATTTTTTTAATTAATTTTTTTAATTATGTCCTCGAAATTCATTTACAAAAGAGTTGCAAGATTAAAAAAAATAGTCAAAGGGGTTGCAATCCACAGGAAAGTGTCAAAAACGGGAAAGAAAGCCATGAATACTGAGATGATCTTATTAGTGAAAAACAAACTCTCGCTCTTGAGTTCTTCTGTCTCCCTCCTTTTTTACGACATTAATAGCGAGAAGTGGGCTCTGCAAATCAATCTGTGCAATGCTTGTTTACGCAGATGAAGTGTTTCCGTTTCGTGTGATGGATCACTGGTGCCCACGCGTTTCTTTCTCTCGCCGAGCATCGTTCTTAAATACATTGTGTCCGTCAAATCTCTTCCTGATTCCGCTATGGCCACAGATGGATTTATACAGCTCGCGAAATCAGATTTGTTTTTGAAGTCATGCTCTGAAATATGAGCCCTCGATTTTCGCTTATCCTTACTCACGAACTTTTACAGGCGTTGTTTGTGGGCAAAAGTAGGCAGGCTTTAATTAGTATGGGAGCTCACGGGAGCTCGGATCCTTTACTTCGTTTTGATTTTGTGTGAATTTTCGCATATTGGAAGGAGTTCAGGATGTTTGTGACAGCACAAATAAGTTTCGAAATGTTTTGAAAACAGTCCTAAATCTGAAAAAGTTTTGAAACCTCAGACTTTTACTTTTCCTTAGTGACGAACTTCTACAGGCGTTGTTGATTATGAAACTAAGCAGGACTTCATTGGAGCTCCACGGGAGCTCAGATACCTTACTTAGTTTCAATTTTCTGGAATATTTCCATATTAGATGGAATTTAGGTTGTTCAAGGAAAGCAAAATAAGTTTTGAAATGTAAGCTCCAGACTTTTGATTTTCCCCATTGACGAGCTCATATAGGCGTTGTTTACCATAAAAGTAGGCAAGTACTTATTTCGTATAGGAGTTCAAGGGATCTCAGATCCTAAACTTCCGTCGTACTTTTATGTAAATTTTTAATATTAGACCGGAATTACAGGTTATTTTATGGAAGAAAATAGGTTGTGGAATAGACTTACAGACAAATTTCTACATGCTTTGTTGATAATTAAAATTAGGCAGAACTTATTTTGTACGGGCGCTCTCGAGAACTCATTCAGTACTTCTGTGTATATTTAATGCGACGTTTTTAAGTGCATTTTTATAGATTTCATTACTGGTTAAATTGCATGCGGAAAATGGGCTCTGAAACATAAGCCCATTTTCGCTTTCCCTTATTGACGAACTTTTACTGCCGTTGTTGATAATACAAAACAGATAGAACTCATTTGTATCGGAGCTCACAGGAGTTTAGTTCTTTTAATGCATTGCAATTTCATGTGAATAATCATATTTTAGACGAAATTAAAGTTATTTTTTATGTGAGAAATGAAGTTCTGAAGACTATCTCTCACCCTTCTTCTGTTGCAAATTTAACCCTAAAAATAAGGTTTTAAATATTTAACTTAAAGAAATTCGTGAAATGTGAGAATATTTATGACTGATCTAATTGTCAAATGAAAGCAGTAAAATTTCGCAATTCCGATATAGAAGTGCAAGTTTGCTTTCAGTATAGATTATACTTTTAGGTAACCTTCGACTTAAAAGTAAATAGTGGAAAAACAATCGATAATATTTGATCTCAACAACCTTGCCTGTAGAAACTATGAAGTGCTAACAATATCATTAAAATATTACGTAATTCCTTAGTAAAAAATAGAAAAAACAGAATCATGAAATCCTCTCCGGAATAGAGAAAGGAAGCTGCATTGTCTGCTGCTTCCCGGCAAATATTTTGATCGGTCTTTTAGTCTCAAAAGCAAATGATCATAACTTTTCTCTTTAAATATTTGCACTATTTTTCCCCAAACGAAGTAAAAAATTGAAAATGGATGTTATAATTGCAAAATTAAACCACTTAGCACCTGTTCAAAATTTTAACCAGTTGAAAAAATTAATTTTGAAGCAAAGATGTATCTGAACTTTAATATTTCCTTAAAAAAAGAATTGCTTGCACCGAAACCGCAGAATAAAGTACGTATTTACAAAACATCAGTCCTTCTATTTTATTACAAGCGGATAAGTTAATGTACTGAGCCTTGCGACATTAAGACATTTTAGATCTATCAAATTCTGATTTGAAATAAAATGTTAAGATCCCTTTGAAAATTCTGCCAAAATCTCAGAATTCCACATACTAATTTATGAGAGCCATTAGCAAAATCCATTGAAATTAGTACGCAGCTGTAGTAATGTAAAGTGTAGCAAAAGTAAATAAAACTTTTTTACATTCACAATCACATAGTTTTATTCATTGCGTAGTGAAAACGATAGTTTCTTTGGGTCTTAAAAAATAAGTGTAAAAATATAAGAATTGCACATTTCTCTCTTTTTATTTAGTCCCCCGAAGAGTTTTCAAAGGCTATGCGTTGTAAGATTGAAAATTATCGAAAAAGGATGACTGCACAGGAAGGCAATCAAAACTAAACATAAATTTTGTAAGTTTTTTTTTTTTATGGAAACATGACAGAGAAAAATAAATGTTTTATCATTGTCTAATTACAGCTGTTATTCGATGCAAAGAAAAAAACAGCAAAAAGAAAATGCCCGTGCAATCCATGTTTTTTATTTCAAAACTACACGAGGAGAGTTGAAAATCAAACTCTTTTCATAGTATGAAGTAGAATTGCCTTAGTTATTGTGGTGTAACCTAACTGATAAAATTGTATAAAGTAACAATTTATCTCTCTGATAATTCTTTACAAACAGTGCATACGTTTTCAAATAACCAATTTTTCACCTTTTGTAAAAGTGGTTAAACATGCTTTATCCTAACAGGCTCATTACGACTAGGCAAAACTGTTACGAAAAAGATTACAAAAAAGAAAATTGCCTGAGCCCAATTTTGTTATTTAAATTACTCAGCAGCGCAAATGTATAATAGACTTTGCAAAGAAAAAAAAAAAAAAAAAACAGAAAAAGAACACAGAAATACTTTCAATCCCTGATGTCGGAAATTGTTGAATTCACATCGGTTGGCGGACCGCTCCAGTTAGCAGAGAAACAGTTAGCATTAATCGTACAGTTGCAATAATTATTTTCTTTGATAAGCCATATTTTTTATTCAATTTTGAGCGCGTGTAAAAAAGCATCGTGCATTTTATATGTTGATAGAAAAATATTCTTTTTTAACACAGCACAGATGTTTTTACGATTATCTGGTCTGAACGTTATTTCAATCGTCTGGAAGCATGTCACTGCTATCTGCATTGCTGGCTGAATCGCAACATGAAGCCGCATTTTCAAAAAAGAAGAGGAGCTCCGATAGCAAGTTTTGCAGTAAGGATAGTTTTCTTAACTAATGTAGATACACCGTTCAAAAGTCTCAAAGCATTGTTCATTTTGTGTACACTACACAACGAGACCCCTTACTACCCCTACTATTACATTAGCCTCGGGTTCAAAACAGGCGTATTTTAGTTGATTATTTAAATGATAATTAAGGGACAAGGGTGGGGATTCAGGTCTCTGATCTGGTATTTTTTTTCGACGAATGGAAGAAGCCTCAAAACATTTGTAAGGCAAAACATGTGTTAAACAAGGATGCATGGTAGAAAAAAAATGGGCAAGTAAGATAAAAAAAAAATGAATCGCCTCTCCCATTGGATAACATTTCTGGTCCGCACCTTTGTCTTCGAATATCAATTTTAGAGAAAAATAAGGGGATAAAGGTTTGTGGAAAAAGTTCAATGTCGCAAGCAAAACATCAGAACCATGAAAATTCTAAGTTCCAACTTCTGTTAAATTTTTATGGTTAGTCCCATTGAAAAGAGAACACTTTCACGTGATTTGTCACCTGTTTTGAGATGCAATACCGATGCCAATTAATAAAGCTGAAAATTCCAATTAATGGCCCGTTTTTTGGCTCAAACATTCTTCTGTGTGTCTCGTGGTGTAATATTTCATTTCGTTATTTTCATACTTTTAGGTACCCTTCAACATCGTCCAACTATCTCCTTCTACGTCTTGTTTTTGTTGACCTTGACATTGACTTTTCAGCATGTGTTTTGCACATCGGCCGTCTTATTATCCATTCTTTAAATCTGTTCTAACCGTTAGAGACATTTTTTTTACTTTAAATTTTTTATTTTTTATAGTCTATTACACCACCCGTCTTTCTAACCACTTAACTCTTTTGGCCGAAAAAGATTTAGATATCCCGGAAGGTTTTTTTTTTTTTTTTTTTTTGTGAATTTAGTCTATTTAATTGGTTTAACATAAATTTTCTATCAAAAGTGGACTTATCCAATACATTACCAAAAAACTAAATAATTAAGTGGTTAAACAATTTTTGAAATAAATGGTTGTGACATTGATATTTAATCTTTATCCAATTTTCCAATTTAAAACTTCAATGTACTCACAAAAAAAAAAAAAGGCAGCGGGTCCGAAGATGTTATCAGAGAGAAAAAGAGAAACACTTTTTCTGTTCCTTCTTCGCTTTTTCCCTTTCATGGACAGAACGCAGTTGGAAAGCATTCGTTATCTCCGCTGCTGTCAGATGGCAAAGCGGTACATTTGGCAACTTAGTTCGGCGCCTCGCATCTTCCAGAAGCGCAAATTCGTTGCCGCCCGGCTGTTCTTTCAGCGGCAGATATCAAGCGTATCAAACATGTTTTTAACAGTTGCAAACACATAGAAGTTAAGAGATTCGTATCAGGCTATTAGGAGGCACTTATCTCTGTGACATTCGGACGAAATACAAATTTCTAATTGCGAGCAGTAATAGCCTACTCGGACTGCATGGGTCACTTTTTAAGTGGTAGCATGTTCGATTGAGTGATAATGTGTACTCTTCTTAGCTTCTGTATTTTTATCGAAATGTTTCAAACTTTCCTGCTGCAGTAGCTGTCCTGCAGTAGCTTTCCTGCTGCGGTCATACACGGAGAAAAGTGCCAAACTGAAAAACATTACCAATCATGATTGCAATAGTCACTTGGCTATAATCCCTGGCCATTGCCAAGGGCGTAGCTAGGACTCACGTTAGGGGGGTGCAAGCAGTGGCACCATAATAGGAGGTCACCGTGACCTCCCAAAAAGTTCTTATCAGATACAAATTGGCTGATGAAATTTGAAAACAGTGAGACAGTATTGCAAGGCCGAACTTCTTTATTTTATTTTTTTTTATTTTATTTTCTTTAATTAATTAATTTATTTATTTTCGTGATGCCTCACGTCTCTTTTGGTAGACATAGATAAGTATGCATTCTTGTATTTTATTTATTTATTTATTTATCATTCAGTAAAGTTCTGAGTTTCATTCGGTAAATTAAAAATTTTCTCCTCCAAAACAGGCAAGCTTACTATCATTTTCTGAAAAGTAATCAAAACTAAATATAATAACGCAGTTTATATAAAGTTCCCAAAAATTGGCATAAAAGTCAAATAAATAAAATGAGAGGTCACAGTGACCTCCCATTGGCTCTGATCTACGGGGGTGCAGCTGCACCCCCCTGCACCCCACTAGCTACGCCCTTGGCCATTGCCAAACAATTATATAGTTACCCAGTCAGATCGATTTTGAGTTTTCAATACTTTTTTACAGAAAAGTAACTCACATTACCTATGTGATAGACCCGCTCTATACAGTGTGTCCTCGTTCAACCGGAAAGACCTCTATTTTCGCAAACATTAATCCTATATACGTTCTTCCAATTGCAAAAATGGTCAAAGTAAGGTGCTGGTTTAAGGTATTAAAAGTTTGAAGCAAAGGAAAATATCGTGAAAAATGCGAAATCTAACTTTTTATACGTTTGGTACCTTTTATATTGAGGGAAATTTCAAGCATTAAAAGCATTTGAAAAAAAAAAAAAACGAAAAAAAAAAAGACATTAGTATGACCAATATTTACCTACGTTTGAAACGCAGTTTTTAGATGAAATTATTGGTAGAATTTTGCCCAATTTGCGTTTACCCCTCCCCCCATCAACATTGCTTTAAAATTGCGATTTTCCTCTTTGTGTCTCGTCTAAACCACAAAGTATTCATAAGCGTGAATACCTATCTACCGGCGCAGTAAATCTGGGCAGACGTAAAGTACATATTCAATAATTATAGTGCAGCCAGTGTTCGATTCTGCCACTTCAATAAATGGGACATTTCAGAGTTCCACAAATACAAGTATGTACGAGGACAACGGAACAGGTTACTTGAAGATATGACAGTCCCATGTAAAACGAGATATTTGGTTGCCTTAATAAAGAATTAAAAAAAAACTAAATTAAGACTGACTAAATAAAAAGCATCAAATTGTTAGGCAAAACCCACGGAGAAACATCTAGAAATTCTTTGTCACTGAAAAAAAAAGAGATAAACATTACGCAATCTGGGTAATTGTACGGAAATTTAAGAAAAAGAGAGGAAGCCACATGGCTTCAGAGCGCCGAACAAAATCTTTTTCTTTTCTTCAGCAGAAAGAGCACTTGATTCACAGTATACAGTTGTCTAAGCAGTTATTTCATCCACACGTGGTTTGCTCTCTGAAGGCTAGCTGCTCTTCTAATTAATTAAACAAGACCTTGCATTTATTAAGGAAACTTAGCAAATTGTCCCTTTAATGTCAAACATCATGAACTACAAAACCATCAAAGGGATAACATTACTTAGGACTGACTTCCCTTTATTGGGCATTCTGAAACGATCAATGATTATTTAAATATAGTTTATAATTGCACACAAATTGAATCTAAGTTCCAACATTTTGAGATCAATTACAACTTAATTTCTCAAGCACTTAATAACATTGTCTAAAAGCGAGTATTTTTTTCGATTCTTTGAAGTGACGATAAATTCAGCTGATGTATTTGCAATTTGTGCAATAGGTGTTGGGGATATATGTTTATTGAGTACATAGATGAAGTGAAAGCAAAAATGTATAAAGCAGTGAGTAACCGCCCCTAAGCAAGGGCTAAGGCAGGAACATTCATTTGTAGTTGAAATGGGAATCTAGTTTTAATGTTAAAAATTACTGGAAACAAATTATTTGCAGAAATGTTATTTGGACATTTAGAAATTCACAAAAACAGCGTTTTAGCCTTCATTTCTAACTATTACATTAGGTAGTTTATAGCATATAAGGATTTGGTCCACGTTTTCTATAGACAATGGAAATACATTAGTCCCTTCCGTGAATTGTATGTGTTTTAAACATATTACTGATATTTTGGTTGACCAAATACCTGTCATCAATAATTGCAAGAAAATAATGCTTTCAGAGATCATCAACAAAACTCTTTATGCAACTGAAAATCACCCTGTACGCATACTATAAAGCAGATAAAGTATGCATATACCCATGCCTTGTTTGGAACCTTCTTCATAGAGTCGAGAAAAACTTCACAAATTTTGCATTATAAAATGTTACTCTCTCTGTCATAAATTGGTTGCTACATTTAAATATTTTTGCACTGGTTGTTGTACTGATTATTCTTTGATTACATTTAAACTTTTTTTTAGAAATTCCAAGGTTCCATACTATCAATTGACAACATTTACGAACCAAGCAGTCTCTTTGCCTTCTTAAATTATAATACCAAATTATTTTGAAGAATCCCATGCTTGCACAGTTTTGGTACAGCCAGTTTGGGACCACTATACCAGAAGATCAGATTGCTTTCTAACAAATTTACGATTCATTAGCTAGAAAGCTAGGTTCACGCAATTACTGGTGGAAGAGTCCTTGTAAACTGGGCATAGCTGAAGAGTGTACAAACAATGGATTTTTAAAAACCAATTTTGAACCTACATGATTTTATTGACGTTGAAAGTTCTGTTTTAGTACATCTTGTTGTTTGAATTCTTTTTTGTCCCCTTTTTAAATCTTGAAAATTTAGATTACGAACTAGCACACATTTAGTTAAAAAAATAGTAAAAAATAAGTAAACTTTGTGAGTCAAAGGCATTTTTTTCTGATTATGAATGACATATTAGGACAAGTCATATCTGTGCTGCGAAGAAAATGGTCAATGTGGGTCTCAGGAATGTATGATTTTAGCCCATCCCTTTTATTCCTTTTATTTAAGTCGGCTTGTTTTTTTTATGACACAATGGACACACTTCTTCCTTTTTCATCCATCTTAATTGTAAAAAAACGTGCCCCAAGAAGGCGAGTCTCATCTTAGGGATATCGTATTCACAAAAGCTTCTTATCCACTTGCGTTATGGGATTGCTATCAATCCTATAAGCTCAAAGCTAATGGCGGAGGTTACATGTGTCGCATAAAAAGCAAATTGGCTTTTTTACGACAGAATGCATTTTTTATGAGAAAGATCACTTTATTTCTTTCTTTTCAGTGCCATCTCATCATTTAAAGGATTACACCAATAGCTTATTACTTTTTTGCCCAGATCTTGAAACACTTGGCGGATCTCGGAGGCGTCCAGCCCTTGCATCAGCGTTTCGGTCAGACTAGCTCGCTTACAAAGTGCTCGTAAGAGCTAAGAAATGTTAAAAGCTCATTCATTTTTTTAGCGTCTCACAAAGAAATAAAACCGTTTTATCTCTAAATATAAATACTTCCTGCATGGTTTTTCGTTTTGAAATTATATATCTGGAGTAATTTTGAATTGAGAGTTTCTTTTCGTGACTCATTTAGAGTTTATGTCGAAATTCAAAGAACATTAAAATTCTTCCATTTCAATTTGCTCTTCCTTATCCATGCACAGTACTTAAGGTTTTGCGACTCCTTAATTCCGCTTAAATATTTTGTTCAACTTAACTCGATCGGGGGGGGGGGGGGGGGGTGAAAAAACAATGCAAGTGAAGAATTTCAAATTTTTCAGAAGAGAGCAAACGTCTTAACTATAGCGTTATTTCTATATGCTCAACGTTCAGAAGAGGAGGTATCTTTCAAACTACAAACCTAACAGGCGTGGTTTTTGCAGTCAATACGCATTTTGCCTCCCACAACTTGTTTCCACGAAAATCGAATTTTTGTGCCTGAAGTAACTTTTGCTCTCACCGATTCAATTGTCTCATGTTGCTTCTATATTAATATTTTTATCTAGAAGCTTTCAAGCATTTCCAATTTCATTGGACTTTGCAGTAAAATAATCACAAAGAAGTAAGTAAAGTAAATAAGAAGAAAAACTACAGATCAACAGAAAAACTACTCTGGGAATCGGCTGTGCTTTTTCCAGGAAGTACCAATTGCACTTTTTGGGATTTCTGCAGGTAATTGTGATTTAACTTCATGTTATTCATAACAGTACTGCATATTATTCATAAGGACCTCTGATGCACTCACGCAGATAAATACACTATTGAAATGACAGTTATGAGTGTGAAACTCTTCGCTTACTTTAATTTTGACAAGAGGTTAATACTACAAGTATATTTTTGTGTGTGTGTGTGTGCGTCATATTGTTTATATGCTAAACCTGGAACGTTATTATCGCGATGCTAGAAAAAGCATGCATAGTAATAATCATACAAAAATGCTTTGAGATCCACATTTCGGAAAAGCGTATTATTTTAAATCATGAAAAGAGATGTCAAACTGAAAAACCTCTTGCTTCATAAAATAGCGCTATCGTCAAACTTTGTACAAGGTGAAATCTTCAGCGGTTTGTTCCCAAAGATGTATCCTCTGCATAACACCATACCTTACTACCCCCAAAGTTTCTCGTACCGGGTAAAGTAGACCTCTGAAGACTAAATACTTAATTAGAGTTTTGAAAAGTATTTACTAAATAAAACGTATTACATTAGCAACATTGCAAGATTTTACAATATACTACCTCACAGGATAGTTGATAGATAACATATATGTTTAAAATAAATTATTATGAATTATATCGCAATGTAATAATAATACGAATTACAATTTGGTGTATAAGAAATATTGCAATGTAATAATAATACGAATTACAATTCGGTGTATAAGAAATATAAAGCTTTAACAAATATGAAAAAAACTTATATTTAAAGATTTAGACGCCTTAAGCAGCATAATATTCTTTAGGGAAACAAATGAAAATTAAACATAAAGCTTTCTATGTAGAAGAAGGGTGCGACCGGGCTGGAACTGCTGCTGAAGAAGATTTAGACTAAAAAAATTAATGATTTCGTTTGCCTTAAGTCCCCCAAGTACAGTTTGTTACTAAATTAAAGTAAGAACTTTGGAAACACTATGTCGGCCATGTACTTGAGACCGAAAAATACAAGATGCTTTTCATGGCATTTGATAAATATTCTCCACGTTGAATTCCGGTGACAGACCATCCGTTTGACCAAATCGTGACTCAGTTCGTGTGTCTATTTAGAACTGGCGTCGAAGAGTTCGGAGGGAGGTGGGGTGGTGGAGGAAATCGAGATCTCACGTCTGACCCTACAGGCGAACCTGATAAATCATAACCCCTGCTGGTGGTGTTGATCGGGTCTAATCCTCCGCAGGTAACTGAGCGACTGCAGCGTCCATTAATATTGACCCTTAATGGAGTCTGGGAAAGCCATAACTCA
Organism: Uloborus plumipes; assembly: GCA_038373865.1. NCBI lineage: Eukaryota > Metazoa > Arthropoda > Arachnida > Araneae > Uloboridae > Uloborus > Uloborus plumipes. The sequence goes on from JAXGGA010019016.1 coordinate 20,151, forward strand.
TCTAACTACGTCTCTATAGGTGAGCGTGTAATAGCTATTCTTCAACTAGAAGTTCTGAGCTTAAACGATTTTTTCCTCACAGGCTGTCTCCCCCTCCTTCCTACCTATAGCCTCTTTCTTTTTTGCCTAAAGAGAAGATTCTTCATTTCAAATTTCGCTTATTTATTTATTTATTCGTACGCTGGTAAGAAACTGCAAGACATTTTAATTTGAATTGGGATTAACGCTTGTTCTAAGTAATCGTAATGAAGTTTCAAAGTTTGCTTCCCATAGGGCAAAATTTTTATTCAAAAGTAACACTAACGTCTTATCAAAACGCCTGTGTTGGAATCAAAAGCAGCACTCTTATTAAAAAACAAATAACAGGAACAGTTTTTTTTTTATTTGTGTAAACCTAGAGTTGCACTGCAGAAAGATTGCGAATGAACTAGAAGTAGAAACAGAACAAATATACGTTGTAGAAAGTATGATAAAAACGAACGTGCCAACAGTGAAAATTTAACTGCTTGCGTGTTCCTCACTGAACCTACCTATTACAAAATGAGGTGGTTTGTTTCCACTTCCAATTCATACGTCATCTTTTCTGGCACAACAATGTTTGGGAAATGACAATAAAAGCTTTATATTTGTATGTACAACTGTTGAGAAAAAAAGGGAGAACTTTAGTGTTCTGCTTTAGCATTTTTAGAATATTTATAGGAAAACAGGCAGCAACGAAGTAAATGAACACGTCTATAACCAGCGGATAAAAG
>JAXGGA010019017.1:0-20899 GCA_038373865.1 Uloborus plumipes
TAAAAATGAGTTTGCTAATAATGAGAAAAATATATCTACAATTTAGTTTGAAGAAATTTGTTCAAATTCAAGCGAATTGATTTTTTGCTCAGAAAATTTTTTGTCAGGCATCTCTCTAAAACCTTTTAACTTTTCTTTCTTAAATGAATAATTTTAAGTTTTCGGAATGTAAGCACGTGTTTACAAAGGGCTGACAGTGCACCAGATTTAACAAACGACTATAATCAGTGAGCTTTTAATGTTAGGAAATCTATTTAATGATGATTTTATTATTCCGCTCTTTTTAGTATTTAGAAAAAAAAAACACATTTGTTAAATCCTCTCCCAATAATTAAATGATTTTTTTTTCTTTATCTTCTAAGGCCTCCTTGGAAGCTCTTTTTTTTCGTATATTAAATTCCATAAAAGTTGGACATTCGTGAAAACTTTTCTCTTACAACTTTTCAATTTAATCAAGCTGTACCACCTACACCTTTGTTAAGCATTATTAGGAAAATATTCCACACGAGTAAGTTTAAAATTAAATCTTGAGTAGTTTTTGAAAAAAGAAGTTTGTAAAGAATAGTACACACATTTTTCTTAACTTCATTTGCAATCTAAATAATTTGATTCTGTTTTTCCATGAGGCGAAACGAAAAATGGCACACTTCAAAAGATATAAAAGGATTTTTAATAGAAAATAAGACATGGATGGCTGTTATAGTTTCTTACAGTATAATTGCTATTTTAGAGTAGCAGCTGTGAGGGTGAATGATTATGCAAAGCTTTAAGAATTTTAATAAAAGTCTTAAATAGTGACGGACAAAATAAAATACATCAGAGTTTTTAAGCTGTTGCAAGAAAAATTCACTTTTTAAACGCATCGTTAAGAATAGGAGCAGTTATGCTTTGCTTGCAACGTTGATAACGTAATAAACTATTTAAAAAATCCTTCCTCTACAGTTAGGAAACTTACAAGTCTCAAGCAATTTCCCGGTAACATACGTGCAGTCATTCAAGGTACACTGTAAAAAATGAATGTTGTTTTGACAGTATAATACAGCTAACTTTATAGTAATAAACTAAAAATTGTAAACTTTACAGTAATATATGTATATAGGCTGTTATAGTTTCTTACAGTATAATTGCTATTTTAGAGTAGCAGCTGTGAGGGTGAATGATTATGCAAAGCTTTAAGAATTTTAATAAAAGTCTTAAATAGTAACGGACAAATAAAATACATCAGAGTTTTAAGCTGTTGCAAGAAAAATTCACTTTTTAAACGCATCGTTAAGAATAGGAGCAGCTATGCTTTGTTCGCAACGTTTATAAAGTAATAAACTATTTTAAAAATCCTTCCTCTACAGTTAGGAAACTTATAAGTCTCAAGCAATTTCCCGGTAACGGGCGTACAGTCATTCAAGGTACACTGTGAAAAATGAATGTTGTTTTCACAGTATAATACAGCTAATTTCATAGTAATAAACTAAAAATTGTAAATTTTACAGTAATAAACTGTAAAATTGCTAATTTTACAGCAATAAACTGTAAAATTGCTAATTTAATTTTAGTTTATTACCGTGCATTTTGCAATTTTAAACTGGAACCTCTGCTTCCAGTATTATACTATTGCTTTTGCAGTATAATCATGGGACGCGGGAGCGTCCCGCCCCGCCAAGAAAACCAGAAAACCAAATACAAGCCACTAAGAAATTTCCGTCGCCAAGAAAAATGTAAAAGAGCGACCAAAGGACTGATTACGCGAGTAACCAAACCGGGGTTTTCACCCCTCTGTATCTCAGCCCCATAAAGATCCCTAGAGTTCATCTTTGGTATACTCAATCTCCAGCGGCCCCTGACGGCACATACTAAAGCAAAACATCCAGGACCCTCAGGGGGGGGTTGATAAATGTTAAAAAATCGCTATTTTTCGCACTTTTTAAAAACTGTTTGACAGGGGTCCAGACTAAATGGTAACTCGGATTGAGCTCTCATTTTGCACCCACATTTATTTTGTCCCAAAGCTCGGCATAGGGTTTTTTTCGACCCCCCAATCCCTCCCCCCCCCTCGTTTTTATTTTCCGTATCTTTTCTCCCCGGGGGTCTTAAGTGTTGATTTTTGGTATGAATATTCTCGATGAGACATTGAGGACGTATACCAAAATTTACCCCGTGGGGTCATCGCAGGCCGGAGTTATTAATGCTTAAAATTTGTCCGATTTCTATCAACTAGTTCTGCTCAACGTCTGAGCATTTATTCAAGTGATTGGAAACTGTTGTCATTGTTGGGCGACGAGGAAAGAAAACTCAATTATTTAAAATTTCATTTGTTGCCAGTTTCTATTTGTTAACAAATAAAATATTCGTAATTGATTTTATTGCACAAAGCTTTTAAAAGGGGTCTTCCATTTAGTTTATTTTAATATGAGTTGGGCAGTTTTTTAATCGGATTAATTCAATCGTTAATTTAATTTAATCGTAGTTCTTGTTAGCAACTAGCTTTGTTTTGTGTCTGTTCGGGTGGTACATTGTGATTGATTTCAAACTTACCCTCGACTGAAGTAGAGCCTTGAACTTATGCGCTAAGTGCATGCCTCCAAGAAAGCAATATCGCACATCCAGAATGAAAGGGGCACATCTCAAAATAGCTGCTTTGAGAAAAATAGATTTGAAAATTTACACTTTTTTAAATCCTTGCCCTGGCTTTAATAAATTATTCCAACTAGCCAAACTTTCATTGCTTGGTTGATTAAAGGTTCTGCTTGGTGACTATGGTGTGCATTTCCCGGCCAATTTTAAATAAGTCAGTAATTAATGAGAAGTGCCAATTCATTCTCCATTTTCGTGGACAATGAAAGGGGCACATCTCAAAATAGCTATTCTTCTGGGCATCGGCATATACACTCTTTACTTTTTTTTTTGAAGTTCTTGTCGTGACTTATCTATCCTACATATCGCTGTTTCATTTCAGAAAGATATTAAATCAAACTTTAATTCCTAATGATTTGACGCTAGGTTACATAATATATTCTTCTTGTTCTAAAAAAAGGAACCCTTCATAAATTACTTGTGCACAAACAATTTATACTTTATAACAAACAATTAAAACGAGTGTCATTTCAAAACAAATCAAAATTACGGTTTTCTTAATTGGTTTAAAAAAAGTACTAACCTTAATTTGCACCAATGACGCTCGGCGAACTCTGATTTTCAAAGATGTGCCCCTTTCAAACTCAATTCTCCCTTCACTATCGGCAGAATCGACAGAATGATAAGGGCATAAGTTGCTTTTTAGCTGCGACTGTTAAGTCTAGAAAAAAATGGGTCAGTTTCTCATGTGAAGTGTACTAAAGCATGCTTTTTAAACATATTTCCAAAAAATGCATTTTTTGAGATGTGCCCCTTTCATTCTGGATGTGCGATATGTCCGCTGCCAAGAAAAATGTTGAAGTGGGAAAAAAAAACTGATAAAGTAATACAACAGCACGAAACGTCCGATGGACGTTCATTTATGTCCTGATGGACGTTCAAACGTCCAAAAGTCGTCTTTTGACGTCGTTGAACGTCCATCGAACGTTTGGTGCTGTTGGGGTAATATTATTGCAAAAAGATGTGATATCTCACCAAAAACAACTCTGTTGTAAAAACCTCCCCCGCCAAGAAAACCTTAAGCACTCAGCTTTAAAAAGTTATGATATCGAGTTTTCCCGCCAAGTTTGTGCCAAACTACTATTCGCCTGTATGGATAGTTCGTTTAAATTGTTTTCAGTACTGTTAGGCGGGAAGTTTTGTAAAGTAAGGTGGTTGCTTGATGAGTAAAAACTTCCCGCCTGGCAGGACTGAAAACAATTTAAACGAACTATCCATACAGGCGAATAGTAGTTTGGCACAAACTTGGCGGGAAAACTCGATATCATAAGTTTTTAAAGCTGAGTGTTTAAGGTTTTCTTGGCGGGGGATGTTTTTACTACAGAGTTGTTTTTGGTGAGATATTGCTAAATTTTACGGCAATAAACTGTAAAATTCCTAACTTTACAGTAAGAAACTGTAAAATTGCTAGTTTTACAGTTTATTACTGTGCAGTTTAGTTTTAAATAGGAGCTTCGGCTGACTGAATTATACTGCAAAAACAACAGCTCGTTTTTGCAGTGTAGGAGGATGTGGGCAAATTGAAATCGTAAAATATTTTGCCTGTTTGCAGCATCTAGCAGTATTTTAACTAAGTTCGTATGCATATAGTTGATTCCTGTCAAAAAATAAATAACTATGAAGACCAATGAATAAAAAAGAATACAGGTCATTTTTAAAATTTGATGCACATATTGTAGCACTTCGTGGTATATCAAAAATATTTTTAGCTGGTATAAAATTATTAAATTCTTGTAAAAAAAACTATTATAGGTATTAATCAGGGTCTACTGAAGTGCAGTGCAGTACATACTTAGTTCATAGTAGGCATATATTAATATTATGTGTTCAATGCAATTTGCGAAGTGCACGCTCGCAAAGTGAAAATTACAAAGTGAAATAGTTTATTTCGTTTACAAATTTCATTCATTTATTAAATCACTTACGTATTTCTTCATTTATTGATTCATTTACATTCCTTTACTTATTAATTCACCCTTTTTATTCCTTTGATTCACTTATTTCCTTATTCATTTACTTGGATTGCTGTTGAAAACGCTCAGAGTGAGTGACCTAAATCGGTTGCCAATGCCATCCTTACGAGTAAGGTTATGCTTAAAAAAGTTTCAAATTGTCATCATGAGACAGTAATATTTTTGGACTGAATATTATTCAGAGAGATTTTATATTATTTTGCAAACTTAAAATTATCGCTTAAGGTTTGGGTCAAAACAGACAGAAAATTCTCAAAAATCCAAAGAAACACAAAATGTGTCACGATTCTGCATACACTTATGGTTCACCTATAAATTCCGCATTGGCTTCAAAATATTTCATTTGAATGAAAAAATACTAACTTTTACCTTACTCAAAAGGTAGTTCAATTTAAATTCCTACCAGAAATAAAACATTGAAAGCCATGAAAATCAAGCTAAAGAATTAAATAAGAACAAGAACCCTTTGGGCGAACTCAGTTTGTTGACTATAATTTTAACTGCATAGATAGAAATAAACTCGTACTGAAAAGCTTCAGTTCTGAAAATGATTGTAATATTTACCTTTGGCAAAGTTTAAATTTCGTTATTTGACGATATAAAGTAAACTCTGCTGGTTGTGAATCAGAAAAGATACGCACTAACTTTCTGTATAACTTTGAAATTTCTAGGAAATTACGATGCTTTTATTTCTAAGGAAGGGAATTTCTAAGGAAAGGAGGACAGGTTTACTGGTTAATCTTTCAAAGTTGTGTGTAAGGATTTTTATGAAAATATACCTAGGTGATATTTAGTTAGTTCTAATTCTAATCATCAAATCAATTGATACTTTTAATATTTCGCTTTGAATTGAATTGAAGGAAATGAGAAAAACTATTTACATGAGAATAGTTTAAAACAATATTAAACGTTTTATGTTTTTACTACATGATTTGATTTTCACCTGCAATGAACACAACTAGTTACTTTTGCACTTTTTGAACTGAAGTAAGCTCAGTTTAAAAACTTTTTCTCTGTAAAAACTCCCGCATTCAGTTGTGTTTTGTTTCTTTGACGCCGTCATATTAAGAGAGAAAAAGAAAAAAATAATTAAGTGCACTGAAGGAAAAAAAAAAACAGGGTACAATTGACACTTGTAAATGTGCGTTTCAAGAAATAAATTCTTGGTCACCAAACTACTTACTGCTGTCCTTATTTTGTTTCCTATCGGGAATGTAAACCGTCAGTGAAAATCAAACCATATTGTAATGAATCATAATTTAATTACCTGTAAAATTTAAAATTTAATATGTAAATCAAGAGCGATGCATTTGAATTTAAATAATATACTTTTCAGTTGAATATCAAGAGTCAGTAATCTTCTTAAAATTAAACTGAAATATTTCTGAATAATTCAGCACCTTTCTTAATAAAAGCATGGAACGTCTTAGGAATAAATAAGGATCTTTCTCGGAAAAAGTGGATTTGTATATGTTAATAGGAATGGCACTCTCTTGTCTTACCAGGAAAGCTCCCATGGCATTTTAACAAATATAGCTGAAGCTAAGGCAAAATTGCATGCGAATACCGGACAGCTCTCATCTGTCTGCAAAATATTTACTGCGATTTAACCCGTCTGTTGATTTCTACATAGGGCGAGTAAAACAACTCAGATAGTTTGCTTCTCTCGCAAATAGATCACATACAGGGTGACAAGAAATAACTTGGACACACATGCTACATTAGAACTTTAATGCTAATGAAAATATTGCGACTAATTTCAAAATAAATGTGAATTCTTTATTACTCTTTATGTATGTAAACGTTTTCAAAGTGGCTACCTTTAGCCTTAATACAATGCTTTAAACGTGTCACAGAAATTCCAGCCGAGAGACGCAACTCACTTTCTGATATTTTACCCCATTTCTTGCATTAAGATTTCTTTTGGGATGCAAAAGGTGTATGAGGTTTAGCACACACTCTTGTCTGCAAGATGAACCAAACAGAATAATCCATTGGGTTCAAATCTAGGGAATATGATTGCCATTCTTGAGCTCCAGTAAAGTCCGGAAATGTCTTACACCATGAGTGCCTTCGGCACTGTGTGCAGGTGCGAAATCCTTTGATGGAAGGTTTATCTTTTGTTTATTTTGTTTAGTAGCTTTCTAGAATTGATTCCCTCGCACAATATAATTATAACTTTGGTCGTAGTAACATACATTTGGTTTGAAACTTCGTCCAAGTTATTTCTTGTCACTCTGTACTAACTTTGGCAATCTTAGTTCTCATTTGCGTATTGACGGTCTTTAAGTATGTATTTTCAAAAGAAAATGTATATATTTTTTTAATTTATAATACTTCAAAATTTGAACTACTCAAGAGCTTTTGTGCAAAAATATTAACTCTGATGGTAAGGAATTTTTATATGACACGTAGAAACCCAATCCCAAAAGAATTGCCAATTTCATTAATTAGTATTTGATGAGAAACAAGAGTGAAGTAAGTTTGCTATTAGTAAAATTGACCCAATTTCATGGACTAGCAGGACAACTTTTGTTTGCCGCTCCTGTTACCTAATTGCCACATTAGATCTTTACAAACGAATACGATTAGGATAGAATCGTTTTTCCTTAAGAAAATTGTTTCTAAACTGTTCCTACTTAATGCGTTTCCAATTTTGTCCCGCATTTGTTTCTAAAAGACACAACAACATGTTTTGTATTTTATATATTACCGTTTTATCGCCATTTAGAAACCGACTCGAATTAATAGATTCAAATACAGTTTCAGAAAACATAAGCTCCAATTCTGTTCATTGAAGTATAGAAAAATACAAGAATAAAAATCTGCAGCTAGACACTTAGGAAACTCGATTTCAGAAAGCAAACTAAAATATGTTTTAAGTTATTAGATTTTGTAGATGAATTTTAGCTTAAAATTTTGTATCTCATGAACTGAAATGATTACTTTTTTCTATCCCTATACAATACAGAAAGGCTGGCTTTATCATTGAACTAGATAATTTTTTTATCTTGATCTTAGCGTTGAATTTATTTTAGTGTTAGTTTTATTTTTTTGTCAATTTCAGTTATATTATTAACCAAAAAATGCTTTCAAGTTATATGTTTATTAAAAGCTTCAATGAAATTAATTAAGTAAATAATTGTAGAAACTTTCTCCCAACAAATTGCGTAATCTAAAAGATGAGGAAAACAGGAAATGTCTTGTATTGGAAAAAAAGGCTGAGGTTTTCATTTAGATTTCAAGACCTAACAGAAATGTTATATCTTCAAGCTTCTCTAAAAGTAAGTTGATTTTTTTTCAAACTTTACATCAGAAACGTTGCTGCAATTCTGTTAGTAGAAAGTGCGAGATAACAGTTTCAAAATTTAGCTCACAAAAGGTGCGATAAGACCATATTCGATTTCAAATTCGAAGGATTTCAAGTTACGTTTACAGAACTCGAGAAAATACCGTACAAATGTTGCTCTTCTTTTTAACTACATAATGACTTTTTCTTCTTCGTGATAAATGTACCTAAAGAATTATTTATTAGTTCTTTCAAGTATACTTTTAAAATGGAGATAAAAGTTCAATGGTTTTCGCTTCTTAGAAAAACTGAAGTTTTCTTAGAAAGGAAATTTAAGTGCTTTTTTCGAGTTCAAAGTTTATTTTACCATTTCAAAGTTTTTGTCTATCGCATAAAATAAATTGTTTAACTTTATCATTATAATTTATAACATTCTAATTTATATATTCTCCGCGTGTTTTGATACAGAGTAAACATCTTCCTATACGTCCGTGACGTCCGTTAGTACTGTCCGTCCAGCACTAGCGTACCATTCCACTTAAAAAAGGGGTGATTGGTTGTGAGTGGGAACTTTCCGAAGTTTTCAATTTAAAACTCGCATTTTTGATATCCTTTTGACATATTCAACTAAACTATATATTCGAAATTAGCATCGTTCTATGTTATTTGATACGTCTCAAAATGCTTCTTATTATTCTTCCTCTTATTGTTATCTTACCCATCACTCCTATTTTGGCAAGATCAGAGAAAATCTGACGCATGCGTAAATGCGCGGAAGGTTTTACCTAAGAAAATCAGACAGTAAGTGGTCTAAAGCATCTGCAGTGTTTGGATGATCAAGTTCCAGAACAATATATGTTGACAAAAGTGCACTGATTTACCAGTACAGGTAAACCAGTGCATTAATGTTGATAAAAGTATAACGAAATACCTGTTAGACCCGTGTATAAATATTGATAAAAATAGGGGAAGCGCACCAAAGTCCCCCCCCCCCAATTCCACCGTTGCGGATGTAACAATCAAACTTTAAACACAGATACAGTGAAACCTGTGTATAACGATACTGTACATAATGATAAACCTACCTATTACGATATTTTGGTTTGGTCCCAGCCAACTTCCCATCTACTCAATGCATTTTGAATCTGTGTACAACGATAATTATTTTCTAACAAAACCTGTCTACAACGATAATTTTTCTTCTTGGAAAGCTGACTCTGAAACATTCTTTTTCAACTGAAATCCATGGAAAACCACCTTGTTTGACTTTTTATTTCTTTACATTCTACATTCATAAACACTACTCCACATTCGCCTTTTAACAACACGAATTCCCACCATTTTGGAGCAAAGCGAATCATAATTAAATTCGATAAAAATCTACGATTTTTTCCTCTCTTAACTTGATGTTGTTTATTCTATCCTAAAGTTTGATGCGTATTTCTTTATTGCAAAAAAAAAAAAAAAAAAAAAATGCTTACAGTTCGATTATAACGCTCGTAACGGTAGAATTGCCCCCTGGTTGATTAGGTTGAGTATACTGATCTGTATTTACATGAGTCCAAGCTGTTTTTGGACAGATGCTGGAGATTGGTATTCATATCCTCTCACACTTGTACCAGTTACTGACTGCCGAGTGATGTGACGTACCCATTGCGGGAAAATTCTCCATGATTGCATTTACATTTCTAAAAATGTAATAGTCATATAAGTAGTATTCAATCATTTTATAAAAAATGTACAATCATGATCTGTAAGAAGAAATCAACTCAACAGATTTAATACATTTTATTTTGCTTGAGGGAAAAAAAATAATAAAAAATCTATATTTGACAAAACAATCAGAATTTGTGAAATGTTCAGTATCTGCAATGAAAGCTGTTACTTTGAGTGGCATATTCTGCTCATCTTTTTACCACTTCTTCGAGTCAGAAAAATTGAAATAGAAAGAAACACGTGTCATTTTTAAGGCACTTTCTTTTCAGCTATAAGGCACTGTCAGCTTCTCAATGTCGTGTAAACAGTCCTTCAAACTTTATTATACTGCTATAAGCATATTAACTCACAGTACTGCACTGGAATTTAATATGAAAATATAGTCATTAGTACTTCAATAGTGATTTTGAACCATTATCGTTATGGGTGTAATGATATGACATAGAACTATTAGATTCATTTAAATCAGTGTGACTATTTCTCCGTGAAATTCCACCACCAAAAACAAATTTGAAAATTTGTTTTATATCTTCGTCGGGATGATGACATTATTTTCCCATGGTTATTTTGGGAGCACAAACAGAGTAGTTTAAAAATTTTAAAGTGTGATTAAAATAATCATCTATCTTAGTTCAAGTAACGCATTAATACTTTGTAGCCCAATTGTATTTGAAGCGATAAGTTTAATTTTTTTTCTCGAAATTATAAGTCCTAAAAACACAGTCCCCTGGCTGTCACAATTGTATATTCTGAAACTTAAAGATAAAATTTCAAAAATAATCTATCAATACTACATAAATTTGAAAATTAATGTCTAAAAATAGAATAATGCAACTGTATTTTTTATGCACTAAGTTCTAATTATGCTAAAACTTAATATTGCCATGCAAGTTCTGTTCGAAGTTTTTCCAAACAATCCCCTGCCACAAATTCAAAGCTGCAGTAGAAAAAAAAATCTATCGCTCTTGCAAATGTTATTTGGCATGAAGTTTAACTTAATCAGATGCATTTGTCGAAATTGCCGAGAACGGTGTTGAAACGCCACTTTGTTTAGTTTCAGAGTCACATTTGTGATGAAAGTATGCATCTTGATCGTTGCGGAAGCAGTCCTCTGGTAAGTGATTTTACTAATGTTAATTAGTTTAATTATGAGACATATTATTGTTCAAGATTCGTGTCTACATGTATCTGTAGTTTCGTGACAAATTATGTTCCAATAGTTTTACAAATATTACGCAACTAAGTGAAAATACACAGTCCCCTGGCACAGCCTTCTGCCTAGTTATACTAGGCAGAAGACTGTGCCAGGGCCTCGTTATACTAGGCAGGGTTGGCCCCCGTCATGATTTATCAGAAACACATAAACTTTAATTGGCCGGCTTTCGAACCAAAGTAATAGATTCATTTCCTGTACAATAATTATACGAGCATTTCAAAAAGACATGCCCGGCCAGATTTTGTATGGAAAATGGCGAGTTTACAGAGAATCGTCCTTATAACGCTTTTGGATTTAACATAATATTTATGTTTGTGTGATAAATTCTTTATAGAAGACAATATTTTTTCAATGAAATTATTATGTTTACACAGATTACTTAATTACCATTAATACCTATAAAATTTTCTTAGAGTAGACATTTGTTTACTAATGAATGAGTTCATTGAATTTCTCAACTTTTATTTGGTCTTTTAATTTTTTAACAAAATGCATTTGATGACGATTAATGTCACTACATTTCTCTTCATAGTAGGATTATTTTACTAGTGGTTTAACCCAGTAATCATGAAAAATCGTTAAAACTCAAATTTTTTTTATAGTTCTAAAGGATTGGGTTTGTAAAATTGAGTTTAAAATAATCGAAAAACTATGATCCATATTTACGCATGCCTTATTTTTGATGCTCTGTTGAGTTTAGCATTAGCATATTTATCGAAAAAAGTAATGAAATTTTCTAAACATCTAAAATGTAACTTCGTTAATATCGATAGATTTTTATTTTAGAATAGAATAAAAAAGTTACACTTCGTGATTCAATTTATTTATTTTTCGCACTTGTTTTTCCCATATATTATGCACTTGTTTTGCACTTACAGAAATTCGATTTAAATTCTTTACTGAGAGATAATTTAAATAGCTTCTTACGAAGAAATTCGATTTAAATTCTTTACTGAGAGAAAATTTAAATAGCTTCTCACGAAGAAATAAAACTTTATTCCATTTAATATTATAAACATCCAGTGTAAAACTTCGGAGTTTAATTGAAGAAGAAAACTCAAATATTTTATACAGTCTCCTCAAATCCAGCACTTTTCTTACGGGACTATTTAAATTCCACAGCTTGAAGTTAATTTGCATTGATGTCTTTAAATCAAGAAAGCATTTGAATGTTGTATTTATCATTGTTCATTTAAAGCTGAGTTTATTTGTTATACGAAGTGAGGTGATTGCTCTTTAAAGCAAACCGCAAGGCACGTGTTAAGAATTTTTTTTTCTAGGTTTGAGTCAAAAGTGCGTATAACATTTGAAAAACAAAATAATAACTACAATAAATACCTAACTAAAGCACACCTTCCAAATTGAAAGTTTCTATTTTAGACAAATAGTCTTAAATTTGTATACAAAGAAGATCTGGTTGCTTTGAAATTCAAAACAATGATAATATAAAGAAGAAAGAAACAAGAAACAAAAAATACCATAGTTGGTTCGCCACTACTTCGCCAATCGGAATGATCTGTTGAAGTTGCCTATATCGTTTGTGGCCAATAACTAAGAAGAAGTCCTATTTAATGCGTCAATGTTTCAATACTGGAAAAATGCTGCACTCTAAAAAGGGTAGGTCTAAAATCAAATGAATATTTTCAACAGCTTACAGGTATAAATTAATCTTTTCTTTCACCAATCTTTTTAAAAAAATCATTGCAATAGTACATAAAAAAAGTCTTGTCGAAGGTTATGCAATTAAAATCATTTATTTTCGCGTGGCAGTAGTTTTCGAGATTTTTTACTGAGATTTTGTTATCGAGGGCTTAAATTTGAAAATTAAGCCTTGTGAAATACATTTTTCTTCATCTTTCGGTTCTATTCAGATAAATATCGCAAAATTTTCAGCTTGAAAAGCAACGGATATCTTATAGGAGTTATTTAGAAGAATAACAATTCTACCTATCTTAAGGAATTTAAAGTTATAAAACTAATTATATCCATTTTTTCTGGATTATTCTTATTTCAGCATTAATTTTATTCCTTTACTTTCTTGAGAAACTATTTGCCTTTCAGCAAAAGCAGAAAGCCGTAATGAGAATTTTCATTAAAGAGATATTTTGATAATATTTGAAGACATTTCCTTATAGCAATAATTGTATTGATATCCACTGGCGTTTTTATTGCAGAAATCATAAAACAGGAAATTTTGCCAAAACGTTTCAACTGGAACTTATGATTTTATTGAATATATTGCTTATGAATTTCCCAAACATAGAATGAGCAGGCATTTCCAGAAATAAATGGAAATATATCGACACAAGAATTCAGTTTTTGCTATTTTTGTTTAATTCCTAAAGCTCATTCATAAGCACGGAAACTGCCTGGAGTGACAATTGGAGCAAGAATTTATACTGAAACACTACAGAAGTTTAGGCTTTTTACATAAAACATAAATAAATTATAAGGCTAGTATCACATTTGCTAGTTCAAGAATGAATGAATGTTTTATTTTTGCATAAAAAGTAGTTTGCAGGCGTCATTTCTTAGTGTCAGTTGTTTTATTTCGAGTATTAGGTATTGATTTATCTACAGAATTGCTTCAAGGATAACATTGAGGAGCAAATTTTTAAATTTCTGGTGAGTTTGATTTTTGATCTGTTTATCATATAATGGGCATGCTGATTTCAGAATCATCGTTAGTTAAAAGTAGGGATGCACCGATAAGCAAATTGGCCGATTACCGATTACCGATTAATCGGCTGTTGATAATCGGGCGATTTATCGGCTGAGCCGATTAATGATAAGGATGATTGTTTTTATACTACCATTTTTACCATCACTGTTTTTTTCTCTCTTAAACACATCCAAGTTTAGAAATAGTAAGTAATTTATCTCTGCGAGAATTTTTTTTTTTTTCATTTTCCTAGTTTTCACAAAATAATTTCAATGTTTTATCAAATTTCTTAGAACCAACTTTCATATTATTGTCAATAATATAATTAACACATTGTTAGTTATGTTAATTGGATATAAAAATTCAAAAAAAAGGGGGAGGGGGAATCTGTGTCAGCACTCCAATTTAGGAGTACTTTTAATTCAGATTTTTTAATACTTACCAGGAAAGTACTCGACTTAAGTAATAATGAAAAAAGTTAAAAATGGTATCATTCGAAAGAGCAAGCTGAAACATGTTTTTGACCCAAAGATCAAGTGCCCTCGTCCCCTCGTTTTCGAGCTAAGGGGTCTTAAAGTCGGCCGAAAAGTAGCCAAATTTGAAGACTTGGCAAGAAATTGAAGCTACCTCCCGATTCTCCCTACCGCTGCTTGCTTGGCATCGCATCGTTTCCATGTTTGGTCATTTGCAAAGAAAGTAAAAGATGTTTTACGTTAACCCTTTACTTGTATGAGCTAAAATAAAGAATGCTGGTCAAGATTATGATGTGGAAAGAGAGTGTTTTATCCAGAGGAGCGAAAACATTACAAAGAAGTTAAAGTTTTTTCTTTTTACGCATGATAACAATACATTTTAAAATTTTAGTTATTTTAAGTTTTTTTACTGAACTAAGTTATATGTGTTAATTATTATGCGTTAAAATATATTGCACGTGTTTCTTAATGAATAATTCAAAATAATTAAATAAGTATGAAGAGCAGCTAATATGAGCTCATGTACAAAAAATGAAATAAATAGTCTTTGAGGTGGAAATTAAATTGTCATGGATTATGATATCAGTTCTTATTTAAAAAAAAATCGATACAAGAAGTTTCACTATCTGCTCACTCTTAGTAAAACTATTTATTTTTTTAAATTGAAATCGAGAAAAAATAAATAGAACTTTTAAAAAGAAAACGAATAGTAAATGTCAATAGCTGCAAAATTATATCCATGTCGGAAATTACATCAAGGGTAGAGGGAAATAGTTATTTTCATTCTTAAAATATACTAATAGAGTCGACATTCATTGTAAAAACCACTGCCGTTCAAACAGAATTGGTCACTGTAGCGAAAAGTCTCTGTAACGTAAATGTAAAACATATTGCATGTTAATTTCGTACTGTTTAACAACATTAGTATAACTTTTACTAGTTCTGCTTTATGTTCAGCGGGTAGGAAAAAACTAACAAAATTGTAAATCAATACAAGTTTTAGCTTACTTTTCTGAAAAAGTAGAAATTGGTGAAAAAATAATGAAAGAAGGAGTGATGCATTGAAAAAAAACCGTTCAAAACAATTGAGTCGAAAAAGCACAACTTAATAAAAATAACTAAATACACAGAGAAATTTAAAATAGGAAAGTTGGGTTTTGAGTTGCGGAAACTGTGTACCTGTCAGTCTATCTATTGGTCAGTTCTGCCCCCCCCCTCCCGCAATAGCTTTTGAGTGCATAGTCTGATTCGACTTTTTTTTTTTTTGATCGGAACATCTCAGCGAGGACAGCACACTCCCAAATTCGACTTTTTGATTTTAATAATATTTCATTCGATATATTTTTCCCTATACTCTCTCATAACTTTTGAGGGAATAAGTCCGATTCAATCAAACATTTTTTTTTCGAAATATCACAGAGAAAACACCTCATTCCTATTTGATTTTTTTATTTGAACAAATTTTCAGTAAATTTGGACCAGTTCAAAAAAAAAAAAAACTCCCCCCTCCCCCCCCCCGAGAAAAAATTTATATTTGCATTTTTTACAATTAAAAAACCTAATATATCGACCCCCCCCCATTCATACTACAGAATAGCACGTACACTTAAAAAAAAAAAAAAAAAAAAAAAAAAAAACAGGACGCTCCATTGTCGCCTCCTGGGGCCCTTAAACAAGGGACGTGCTTTCATCGCAAATAAGATAAAATTTAATTTTGATGCTGTTTAAACTTTTTTTTTCTCTTTAAAAAGCTCTCTACTTTTCACGACACAGGCTTTATAGTAGCTTTAGCTTAACAGCCGTCTTTCACAAGCTTTGCAGATGACCAAAAATGGGGATCAAGTTTCTCGTTAGACGCTAATAGCGAATTCGCGCCGCAGCTTCCCGATTTAATTATAATCGCTAAAATTGGCGATTTTTCAAAAAAATTCAGCTGATTTTAGGACCTTATATTTCGATAACGGGGGCGCGAGGGCAAAAACGCATGCGTCCAGAAACATGTTTTACAATGCTCTTTCGATTGGTACTCATTAAAAAAAAATTCATTATTCCATGATCGCGTACTTTCCTGGTTAGTAGCAATTTAATTCAATACTTTTATTCTTTGAAAATTAGAGGTTATCTAAAAGCACTGTTCTAAGGAGAAAACTATCGCCACATGAAAAATACGGCGACATTGTATATGTATATTTATTTAAAGTAGGAGAATTAATTTAAAAAAACTTTATATCAACTGTGAGAATTACTATTGCTGTTAATAAAATTATTCATCATTGTTTCTTAGTGAAGGTATACTTCAAAGAATAATATTTGAAAAATATTTTTCGGCCGATTAATCTGCCCGATTTTACCGATTATTAATAATTGGCAAAGTGGCCGATTATGGCCGATTAATCGTTACATCCCTAGTTAAAAGCTTATAATACAACATTAAAAATCACAAAAGTTCAGGAATACTGCAGATACGGGTTTCCGTCGTTACAAGGAACGCCTTTTTTAATGCAAAAATTGTGAGCTTATGGATGCACGGACATCCGACAAAAGCAACAGAAACAGAAGAAAAAGCTTTAAAAGCAAACAAAGTGAATTAACTGAACACCAATGCGAAAGTTTTTGTGATCCGTTTATTCGCTTTTTTTTTCCTTTTTAAGCTGTTTGCTTCTGTTCCCGTTGCTTTTGTCGGATGTCCGTGCATTCATAAGTTCAAATTTTTTGTATTGAAAAGGGCGTTCTTTGTAACGCAGAAACACGTGTCTGCAGTATTCGTGAGCATTTGTGCTTTTGAACGCTGTATTATACACTTTTATTTCTTAGCACAGATATATTTATCTTTTTCTATTTTTAGTTTTTTCTTTTTTTATCACGTTAGGTTTTCTATACACCTTACGTGAATGTCACCCAAATGACCCTTTTTCATGGGAGAGCACATATTAATAAATAGTTCTACTGCTCTCCTACTGCCTGATACAGCACTTTTTAAATTGAAATAAAAGGTTTATCTACTAAACTATTTGGATTTGAAACTTGTATTACTTTGGACAAATATTTATTTACTTTTATTTTCGGGGAAGGGGGGATTTTTTTTTCAGTAAGGAACGTAAAGTTATTCCGTGCTCATCGGATCATCAGAAACACAATACGTAACTTTTTGTATGGTGTATGCAATGATTGTAATTGTTGCTGAACAATTTTTTGTTCAATGCTTTGTAAAATTCTCCTATATTTGAGAATAGTTCACTGAGAAAGCTATATAGTTTAAAAATTTCAGCCCATTTACTGAAAGTGAGATTTTTTTGGATCCAAGGATTAAAATTTAGTTAAAAAAAATCTCATTCTGCCAAATCACTATTCCTCAGTGTAGCATGATGTATTTTTTGGCCACAAGCATTTTTTGATTCAGAAAATTTGTGTTAGTATTCTATCTCTCTCTCAATAATGTTTTAATTCAATAACATATTCGTATCCATCGTACACAAATACGATGGATACAGTCAAGTAGATGGATCAAGTCTAGTAGGTGAAACATTGTTTCTCTGTCTTTCAATATGATGTCAGCTCCATGTTTCAATCAATTGTTTGGCTAGAATATGGGTGATTTGTACTTCAATGATGCATGCTTTTACAATAATATACATTATAAATTGCTTTCCGATAGTGCAATGAAAATTTAAAGGGGGCAAAAGAAAACTATTAATTTGTAGTTTTCAAACATATGAGACGATTAAAATTTAACTACTAATTAAGTGCTTGTTTTCATGCTCAAAAAAGTTTTAAATATTGTTGCCTTGTACTTTTACTGACGAGAAACTGTTAGTTAAAAAATCTGCCGTAAAAGAAAGGTTTTGTTAATTATTTACTAATCATAAGATAATAGTAAACGTATGACAAAGTAAAAGATTCTTTGTGATACAGCTTTCAAATTTTTCAACTCAAATTAATTTTTAAATTTTACATTGTGGTATTAAATACGAAGAAGATGTGCAGTGTTTATTAGGCAAATACTTTGTCCTTCAAATAAAACAGCTTCTAAGAAAACGAGTAGTAAAAAAGCACGCTTATACTTTTTTACTTTGAAATACATTAATTTATTAATGGTAGCAATTTAAAAAGACAAATTATGTACGATTATGCATCGCAGATATTTATACGAAATAGAAATGCACGTTATTTTTAGAATAGAAAATAGAAGACAGAATATTTGATTATTTTGCAAAGATTTATTGATCTGTCATGCATAACTGAATGATTCTCAAATAAAATTATTGAGGGTTGACGGAGATAATTTATTAAATGCCAAGCTCGGAAGAGCATATTAAATCATTTACAAAAGGGAGGAAATTTTTCGCGTTTGATATTAATTTAATCGATAAAGAGCTTGAGTTTTTTTTACTTGCATTAATTTTTTCATACTTACGGGAATAGCAGTAAGTCAAAAAAGATTTGGGAGGAAATAAAATTTTTCTCGTGACAGCAATGATCATTTTTTCAGTAATTGTGATAATGTTCTCCAGAATCCGCTTTCTGGAAAACGTTATGAGTTAGGTGAAAGGTAGGAAATATCGGTGAAATGGTGGTGTTAGGGGCAGTTTCCATGATGTATTAGTTTTTCAAATGCTGTGAGGTTTTCAATTTTTTCTACTACAGCCACTATGATGTATCTTCTCATGGGGTTGTTCTATGATACTTTTTGCATATACTTCTTATAAGGAGGAGTTTAATACTTTGAAAAACTAAATCATAAATACACAGACCAGTCACATTAATGTGACCATCACGTACTTTCGACGTCGACGTCAAATTACCAATCACAAAAGGCACTTGATAGCACAATGCAGTTGAGGGTGTATAAAGGGTGTGTGAGGGCTTCGGAAACCGTTTCTGTTATTGGCGTAATGCAAAAACGGGGCGATTTATCTGACGCCCAAAAGGGCATAATCATTGGCTTTCGGGGCAAGGTTGGAAGTATTTCCAAAATGGCTGAGTTTTTGAACTGTTCGCTTGCCATCGTGGTAAAAGTGTACCGTGCATGGCGAAATGGGACTGTCAAAAATCAGCGACGTGGAACATGTGGTGCACCAGGAGCCATAGATGACAAAGGCGAACGAAAGCTGTGGAGATGCGTCCGGGTTGATAGACGGGTAACCGTTGAGTAACTGACCCCCCAGATGAACCAAGGGGCTACCAACATCATCTCCCAAACTACTATTTAGCTGACGTTGCTGCGTCTGGGCTCTCGAAGCACAAGACTGGTTCATGCAGCTATACTGACTACTGTCCATCGACGACGAATCCTGGAATTTGCACGTTAGTACCTCAGCTGGACGTTTACTGAGTGACAACAGGTAGTATTTACTGATGAATCACGTTTTATGCTCCATCGGGCACATGGATGTTGGCGTATAAGGCGTGAAACCTCTGAAACCAAACACCCTCATCCATTGCCGGAACGGTCCAAGCTGGAGACGGGAGCATTATGGGCTGGGGAATGTTTTCCTGGCATTCTCTGAGCTTACTCATCATTGTGTAAGGCACGATAAATTAATACAAATACGCATCTGTCTTTGCGGACCATGCCCACCCCTATATGTGCATTGTTTTTCCTCAGGATGATGGCATCTACCAGCAGGACAATGAAGTGCCACGACGAAGTGCCATACAGCTGCCAGTGTACGTGCGTGGTTCGAAGAGCACCAGAATGAGTTTACCCTTCTTTCCTGGCCAGCAAACTCTCTTGATTCAAACAGAATCGAGAATATGTAGGACCATCTCGATCGGGTTATTCGCTCCATGGATCCTCATCCGCGTAATCTAGCCCAACTGGCCACAGCATTGGAGTCAGTATGGCTTAACCCATTAATGCCTGACATTTTTTTTCAACGATACTTTGTATACTGGTTACAAATAGTGTATAATGGACAGGAAAAAAAGTAAAAAAATTATCGTGTAAAAATTAAATTTTTTATTTAAGAAAGAAAAATCGTCCCTAAAAAGGGACGCTAGGCACCAGAGGGTACATACTTTTTTACTAAAATTTTTTTTTCTGATTACGATGTAATATTGAAAATGACAATTTATAAGAAGAAAGAAAAGCAGCAATTAACATAAACTGGGAAGTAGATTCAGAGAACAAGGAAATATTGGTGTTGTTGAGTATGAAAGTCAGCAAAGCATTTGTTCTGCAAACCTACGTATTGCATTTGCTTCATTCCGATAAGCTCTTTTACTTCAATGGGCACATCTTATCTGAGTCTTATTTAAAGCAATATAACAACTAGCCCCATAATACCTAACTCAATCCGGTACTCTTGAGCTCAATGCATTCTGTACAGCAGCTTCTAAAATAAAAATGAAGAGCGGCTACCACCATTTTTTAGAGTGAATCAAAAACCGGTAGTTCCCGATATTTGATGCATGGGATCTTTTTCCCTATGCAACGATTGTACTTGAGCAACCATATATATTTGGTTCATCAATTTCAATTACTTTCTTTTCGCTGTTGGACAATCGCTTAGCCTTTACAATAGGATGAACTCCATGAAGATTCAATGGAATAGTTATGACATTGCTATTATTCCACCGATCCAACGTAATATTATTTTACCTGTCATCGACAGTTATTCAAAACTTCCTCTCTTTTCTTTTTTGAACAACGTAACTTTAGTTCATGAGCATTTTTTAATCCAGTTCTTGCACAAAACCTTTCTGCGATAAATAATCACGTAGGAACGCAAGAGAAGTAAATAAATTGTCATAGTAGAGATCAAAATTGGCATTCTCAGGGAATTCTGAAATTAAATCTGCAACCCCCCCCCCCCTTTTCCAAACAACAGACACATATGCAATCCATGAATTCTTCATCAAGGTGAAATGCTAAGCTTTTGAAACAGCTTAGAGCTTCTTCAACAGTCAGACTAAACAATAATAGACACCTAAATACATAAT
>JAXGGA010019018.1:0-7500 GCA_038373865.1 Uloborus plumipes
GACACCCCTTTAAATTCTCACACATTTTAAGTGACTTATACATGAAATTTAAAGGATTTCAATAATAATAACTCCGACAGATTCAAGCCAGATTTAAAATTGGAAGCGTGGAATCTTGTTTCCATCAAATTGTGAAAAAGTTCGCTGTTTTTTGGATTGATAGTGTGATGACTTTTCCCATCAACATAAACAAGGGCAATTGCTACTCTGTCTACACATTGTAATGTTTTGTGTAAAATAGTTTTTATTTATTTTTTTTTAAAGGAAAGTTTGTGTGTCCTGATTTTTTTGAAAAAGTGAACAGAGAAACAAACAATTTATGGTTCACTGAGTGTTCACTCATACGTAAAAGAAAAACAAATTAAATCTAAGCAAAAGGGAATGGGATATTTTTCTCTTTTTTGCTTAAAAAATCATACGTACATGTGATTAATTATGTGTAAACATTTTTTATTCATTACCCTTTTTGATTATTATTTTTAATGAAATATGGCTTTCAGGAACAGAACGTAAAATATTTGTTACATGCGAAGAACCGCGGCGGACAGTTTTGGAATCACAGATCTAACAGAATCTTATTTAAAATGGAACAAAAAATGTTTCACCACGTTTCTTTTTTACAGATTAGTATCAAAATTTAAAAAAAAATACAAGTATCGCTTTAATGACATTATTTAAAGTAAATACATGTTGTTTATTTTCTGAAATACAACTTTTATCTAAAACACTATGAAATCATCTTTTAGCTGAGCTATTGAGAATAGTATCTCTCAAGAAGTAATTTCCCGAAGCATATTTCCTCATTTTCATTTAAAGTAAAAACCTGTTTATGTTGTTTTATTCTTAATGTTGTGTTGCAATGCTATTATGCTATTCTTTTCCCCGTTTCGCTTACACAATTGAAAACTGAATTAATAATGACAGATGGGAATGCATCTTCCCTTTTAAGCTGAGCGCTCATCGCTAATTGGATTAAAAATACTCTTACCAACTTAAGCTCATTATGACACTAGGAAGTTTTAAAAGTTCCGGTTGCAATGTGCGGCTTTGATGTTTTCAAATTAATTTCAGTTCTTGAATGAAGTATTATTAAAGAAGGTTTTTTTCGTCGAAATTAGTCTCAGTTTTCATTTTACTGTGTTTAATCTGAAAACACACTAAGTTCAGTTTCTTAGCAGTTGATTGCGTTTTTTTTTCTTATACATTCTGAACTCATCGTAAATATCAAGAAAAGTTCCATTATAATAATCAGCCAGCTAAATAAAACTACATGAAAAACTTCACTTAAATATAAAATAATCTGCGAAATAAATGCATCAAATTATTAATAAGGAGTAAAAATTAATTCAAATTTATTTAAAATATAAGGAGCAAAAATAGCGGTGCCGTAAACGATAACTCTCTGTTATCCCCAATTTAGAAATGTTGTTAAACATCATCAGAAGGAGTACCGTCAGTACCTTAACAAAAAAGTACCGTAAATTTTACTTCAGAGTTTTTGCACCTTTCCATTCTTCATTATTACTAAAAATAAAAATCAACTTAACAGGTTGAGAAAACACTTAGAAACAGAGTCGTACAAATTTCTATAAAATAAAGCAGCATTTCTTAACCTTTCTTAACCCGCGGATCGACGAAACCTTCCGAAAAATATTAATGGGTTGGTGTTGGGATTTCAGAAGTTAGGTTTCTTTCCCTTTAAAAAATCATAAATAAATAAAAAATGTATTCATTTTTTTATGAGTAAATAAAACTTTTCTTCTATTAAAAAACTAACAAAAAACAAAATCTTTAAATGCAAGGATAAGTATTTGTTTTAACAATTATGCATAAAAAAATAAACATTTGAGAAAAAGCATTGAAAATAATAAAACTAAATCACAAAATTCATTAAAAATTAGTTAGTCTCCCCTCCCACCTTGAGTAGAGATTTTTTTTTTTTTTTTTTTACGTGGACGAATAAAA
Source organism: Uloborus plumipes (assembly GCA_038373865.1). Taxonomy (NCBI): domain Eukaryota; kingdom Metazoa; phylum Arthropoda; class Arachnida; order Araneae; family Uloboridae; genus Uloborus; species Uloborus plumipes. Next base: position 1,966 of record JAXGGA010019018.1, read on the forward strand.
ATCTCTGATGACCGGTCGAATTTTTCTGCGGACCGGTGCCGGTCCGCCAGACCGCTGGCTCAGAATCTCTGAAATAGAGTGTTCTCGAAACAACCCATTCATAAGCAAATATCGTTAAATTGCGCAAAAATCAAGTTTATAGAAACAACTGCTTTCCGTTTCACAACGGGTGTACTGTCGTTTGTAATTTTCGCTGAAATCTTGTCGCCCTGATGAAAATGCTTTTTTTTTTTTTTTTTTTGGTGCATTAATCATATGACTGCATAAGCAATCGATTCTCCTACGTTTTCTTCCTAGTAAAATAAGTATTGCAGTTTTATATATTTCGCTACTTCAGTCCTTATTCTGCATCGATTAGTCGTTGGACTATTCTTTTTCAATGTCGATATTTACCAGTCCTGGCAGGTGTTCACTTTCCATCTTTTCTATATATCTGTGTAAAAAATTTCGTTCGAGTCACGGCATACTCGTCCAAGCACTTTCTTAACATAAATTTATTCCAAAGTTTCGTGTCGCCATTTAAACAATTACCAGCATACGAATGAAATGAAATGAAAACATTTGGATGGTAATGCTTTAACGGTTGTAATGTGATGGTTATTATTATGCATGCTATTATTGAAAACGTGACCTGCCATTAATTTCAGCATAGTTAGAATATCTTTAGTAAATGTCATAGGATACATTTATAATGTTGCTACTTAGAAAGAAAGGAAAATGAAATTTTACCGTAATGGTATTGCTTAGTCAAGTCATTAAAGTGAAAAAAAAAATATATTGATAAAGTTTCGTGCTGTATTTCATTGTTTTTTCTTTAATGGGAAGAACCTTTCTATGTATGCCACACTGGAAACAATCGACTAATTTGTAAATAGTATGTTCCAAAACTTTACCTATGCGTTTGAAAAGCAATTTAATCCTTTACAGGAGTAAATTGCTTCTCTAACTTACCTACTCAAAATATTCTCGAGGGGAAAACAACTGTAAGTGTGTGTTTGTGTTTTTTTAAATTTAAACTTTAATAGGATATTATTTCTATTGTAAGTCTATGCTTATGGTTGATCGGTAGCTACTTCAAAAGCTATGTATCTTTTATTCTTTTGTATCACTGTGTAGGATAGCTTAGGGAGTGATTAATCTGCTTTCAATTGCTCCATTTTGAGCATGCTTCGAGCATTCGCGAGTTCTGAATAGCTTTCATTTGTCAACGATAATAAAAGTGTGAGAGATTTCATATGGCAATTTTCACAATTTGGATCATGTACTCTTCTTTCCACAACCCAAATCCCGATTTCTAGCTGTGGTAACAGTTTGTTCCTTGTGCTTTTGTATTCTTTTAACGTACAGTTGTCGATATCTTTCAATGATTCTCAATAATTAATCTCGGTTTCCATGTACTTTTTTTTTCAATTTTTGAGATCAACCAAGTGATGTCACGTCATAGTACATTCTTGTTGCTCTGTCGCTATCAATCGGCATAAATTCCCACAATACGCTGAAAAAATGCTCCATTTTTTTTTCTGGGACACGGAGGTTTACTGTCAAGTTTCTGATTTCTAAAAGTGAAGCAGATGGTAGTAAATAATCAATCAAAAGTTAAAAATTCTGCTTTGTGTCCGTTTACGTTTTATCAGTATTGTAGTGTATTTACTCTGTTGTGATATTAATTACTTTTCATTATCATTTTAATTCACATTCGCACATGAAAAAAATATTTCCGTTTTTTATGTATAGAAGGAATGGCAATACATGTTGTTATTTGTCATTTTAATAACAAAGAAATGCTGATTACTAGCTGACCCGTGCTAAGTATTCGTGCTTGACAGCATAAATTAAAAAGTCCGGTTTTTAATCATAATTTTTCGAAGAACAGCCCTAAAGTGACTTTTTTGTTTACTTTCGCTGACTGCGGTGGAAAAATCTTCAAAATGATGTCTTCCTTTTTTATCTTGATGATTTATTATGGAAGTTACATCGTACCCACGGAAAACACCCTTGAGAAATAATATGGTATGATAGTGCGATTTACTATCTCGGGATGTTGTCAGGACCTTTGAGTTGCTTCGTCAGTCCAGTCAGAAAGTAAGGGCCCGATCCTTTAAGAAGCCCTGTTCAGATCCGGAGTAGCATGTTTTTTTTTTTTTTTAATGGGGGGGGGGAGGGTTTCAACGAATCCTCAGTGCGAAATAGCTCCTACATCAAGAAAAGATGAGCTACCGTGGGTGCCCATAAGGGAGAGGGGGTCATAGCGCAGACTTAATCTTTAAAATTTTAAAAGGTTCGGTCTTTTGAAAGGTCTTTTTCTCGGTATACGCCCAAAATGTCGCGGCCGAAATGTCGCGGGCCAAAATGTCGCGGCCAAAATGTCGCCGAGCCAAAATGTTGCGGGCTAAAATGTCGCGGGCAAAATTGTCGCCGGTCCAAAATGTCGCCGAGCCAAAATGTCGCGGGCTAAAATGCCGCGGGCCAAAATGTCGCCGGTCCAAAATGTCGCCGAGCCAAAATGTCGCGGGCTAAAATGTCGCGGGCCAAACTGTCGCCGGTCCAAAATGTCGCCTGCCCAAAATATCGCGGGCCAAAATGTCGCGTGGTCAAAATGTCGCCGGTCAAAAATGTCGCCGGTCAAAAATGTCGCCGGGCCAAAATGTCGCCGGTCGAAAATGTCGCCGGTCCAAAATGTCGCAGGTCAAAAATGTCGCCGGTCAAAAATGTCGCGGGCCAAAAGTCGCCAGTTCAAATGTCGTCAGACAAAAATGTAGAAGGTCCGATATTGATACAGTTAGTATCAAAAATTAAAATATATGAAAAGGCTTTTTTACACCGAATTAGCAAAAATTGCTAATTGCTGTTGATGAATGTGTGCGTTAACGATAGTATGGACTAAAATTTTTGAAAATACTAAAAAAAATTTACCCTTTCGGCTTGTAACTGTTTCGAGCGCTTTCCAAGAAACAAATAGTTTTCAAACAAGCGTATGTTATTTATTTACAATAGCTTATTTCACCGTAACTCGCTATCTACCAACTTAAAAACGAATAGATTAGCAGCCCAAGCCAAGTTTAATTGATATCGAAAGGAAAATTTGTGTGTTAAAAAAGAGGTTGAAGAACAGTGAAATGAACAAGACAGATATACAATGTTTGAAACTTGGTTTCTGTTAAAATTTCTTACATGATCGAAAGCAAGTCTATATTATTTGAATAATAGAGTTCTTTTTATTTTCTTCTTCATAAAATGTGTAAAAGAAAGTATTGGATCAGTGAAAAATTGTCAATTTGGAAGAATTTACACTTTCTGACGTGTGAGGAATTCAATTTTATCGTTTATTTTTTTTAAGGGAAAATGTGTAAGTGTGTATCTAAAGTCATAAAAGTTGGATTAGCACCTGTCTATAATGAATTATAATAGAAAATAAAAATTTTGAAATTTGGCCCATTCAACCCCACCTATGGGGTTGAATGGGCCATCGAAGGTATAATGAATGGGCCACTTAATGAATTCAATGAAAACATGTGGATTTAATCTTTTATTTGCTGAATATGACAAAATAAATGTGGCACTTGACATGATGATACAAAATCATACTGATTTAAAATTATATAAACATCAAAACTGATGCAATTAAAATAAAACTGATGCATACTATTTGTAGCAGAAAAATGACTAAATAATGAGATTGTAAGAAATAAATAACATCAAATATGTATAAAAAAATAACAGATAATACATACTGTGATTTAACAAAATTTATATATTTCAAAAATAATATTAAAAATCACTTTCAAAAACTTCATCTTCATTTTCAAACTTGTCAAAATTCAAATTTTTTTTTTAATTTACTAGACATCGGGAATAAGAAATATCTAACTTAAGTTACCAAGAAATAAAATGAAAATGAAATTGTACTGTGAGGAATATAATATGAAAGAGAGAGGGGGGCTTTTTCAAGCCACGCACTGCGACCAGAGATCTATTGTATACTATAGGAATATAATATAGATCTGCAAATTATATTTAGAAGTTACTACAAACCTATTTTGACGACAGTAATCTTAATCCATCTATGACAGTCAGTTGTGTTTCAAATTAATGCGAAAATCCAAAGAAAAGAAAGACAAACAATATTTATAGGTGGCCCATTCATTACCATGACATAGTGGCCCATTCAGCCCCACCTATAGTTTTGGAATACATTTAGGTTTTTTGAGTACATTGAATTTAGATAACATCAAAATACATCTTAAGATTAATTTATAGATATGGAAAGACTAGCTTATACATATGTATGCAGTGAAATACTTGGTACATTTTAGCTAGGAAATGTTTTACTAAAAAGGGAAAAACTTACTTTTCAGTCAGATTCTTGACCATGCCACTCTAGTTTGAAAATGGCTCAACGCAAACAAATGAAAATTGGATGAGTTTAGTAAAACAAATAGCTACATCTATTGGTGACATCAAAAAAAAAATCATGCAAATACTTTTTCATATTTTGTTAGTGGCCCATTCATCACCATGGCCCATTCATTACCACTCTCCCCTACATGTACCAACCAATATATGATTCAGTGCTGATTGGTTTTTGCCGCTAGTTCTTCCAAGTTTTTACATGCAAGAATGTAATGGAACGTTTTCAGCATAGCGTGATTAATGTCTGAAGAAGGTTCAGACGAAATAAAATAAAAATTGGCCCATAGGAAGCCTTCAGAAGATACGCCACATCATCGAGGAAGCAGAGCAATTGAACTTTTTATTTTTCATTATTTGGGAGTGATGTATATCAAAAAGTAATGCAAGTATTCAGACAAAATTTTGTTTGTAGAATGGTCTTAAAGGGAGAGATGCTTATTCATTTCTGGCGTTAATCAGCTCAGACATGGTTCTGTACCTTCGTTACAATCAGTATTTAAATGTGGAGTTGAATATAATACCATTTTTTCTCATGACATTTCACCTCCCCTTCTACCACTCAGTTGTTACAAAGAAAGCAATAATTCCATGAACTAATTTGATTTCAAACGTCCCCAAACAACTCTTAAAGAAAATGTTCTATAAGAAAATTGCCGGCTACGCGGTGATTAAACGGTATTCCGTTTTTGCAAAAAAAATGCCTTTACAGCAAATTTATTTGTTTAATTTCTTTGTGTGAAAAAAAAAAGAAATAATCCTAAATATAGTTTAAAAAAACTAAAAAATACGCTTTTAGAGTAAATCAAATTCAAAAGAAGATTTTGAAAACTGTTGAATATCCGCTAAGTTTACATGCACTTATAATATGCATTTTGTGGACGATCGATGCCCAACTCAGAACTAATGTCAAATGCACTTATTATACATCAACATGCAATATAGTTTAGCCTTTAGTAATAATAATGGTATTAAACAAATTACTTTTATACGTTTGTAAAGAACGTGAATTTTATTTTTGACTCAGAGTTACATACATACAAACGAACAAACAAAAAAACCTACTTGTGAAACTAGTAAAAGCGGATTAAAAAAGGAAGAAATTTAGCATCCCTGGGCCCTAAGTAC
>JAXGGA010019018.1:12500-15000 GCA_038373865.1 Uloborus plumipes
CTGAATAACAACAAAAAAACCAAAAAAAAGAACAACAAACAAAAAACATCCAAGAACAAAACAAATAAACAACAAAATAACATAAATAAATAAAAAAAAAAAACAACAAATTACAAACTAAAAGGAAAAATCAAGAAGATAAAAAGAGAAACATAAAAAAATCATCAACAAACAAAGAAAACAAAAGCATAAAAATATATTAACAGAAAAAAAAAACAAAATCAAACAACACAGAAAAAAAAATAACACAATAAAACAACAACGAAAAAAACAGAGTCAAGAAACAACAATAAGACAAAAAAACACCACATCACAAAAAAAAAAAACAAACAAAAAAAAAAAAAAAATAATATCAAATACGAAAAAAAAACAAAAAAAAACAAAAAAAAGCGAACAAAATAAAACAAAAAAAACAAACAAGACGAAAAGACAAAAAAGCATCAAGAAAATAAAAACAACACTAACTCTAAAAAAAAAAAAAACCAAAAAACAAAAAAGAAAAAAAAAGAAAATCAAACAAAAATTCCACAACAGAACATAAACAACACAAAAAACACAATCACAAAAAAAATAAAAAGCATAAGAACCAAAAAAAGTAGAAAACACGAGAACAACTACGACAAGAGAAAAAATAATATACAATAAACAAACAAAAAAAATCATCAGAAAAACAACAAAAAAGAACAAATACAAAACACACAAGACAAACAAAAACAAATAAACACACAGAATAAAAACAAAAAACAAAAAAAAAAAAACAAAAAATATAACAATCACCAAAAAAAAAAAAAAATATACAAATAATAAGATAAAACAAAAAAAAAATAATGAAAAAATCAAATACAAAAAACACAAACAAAAAGAAAAAACAAAAAGAATAAAACAAAACAAAACGAAAGACAACAAAATAACGATAAAAAGACAAAAAAAAATAACACAGCAACAGCATACGAGAACAGCAAAAACGAAAAAAGGAAAAAAAAGAAACAATCAAAACGAAAGAAAAAAAAAAAAAAACACTATAAAATCAAGAACAAAACAAACAAAAAAATATAAAAAAACAAAAACAAAATAAAAACAAACAAAAAAAAAACAATAAAACAAAAAAACAAAAACAAAAAAAAACGAAAAAAAAACAAGAAATACCAAAGAAAAAACAGAAAAACAAAAAAAAAACAAAAGCAAATACAGAAACAACCAAAATAAAAACAAAACGAAAAAAAAACAACAACAAGAAAAAAACAAAAAAAAAAAAAAACGAAGACAGAAAATAAAACAAACCAACATAAAAGAGAAATAAACAATACAAAGAACAACACAAACAAAACAAAAAAAAAAAAAAAAATAATACCAAAACAACCATACAATCAACAACAAACACAAAAAGTAAAAAACAATAAAAAAAAAAAAACAAAAAAAAAAAAAACAAGACAAATCAGACAAAACGAAAAAATATCAAAAAAAAGAAAACAAAACAATAAAGAAAAAAAAACATCAACATAAGAAACACACAACAAAAGAAACAAAAGAAAAACAGAAAAACAAACATCAAAACACACAAACATCACTAAAGACAAAAAAATACAAACAACCAAAAATCAAACAAAACGAAGAATAAAACAAGCACAAAAAAAACAAAAAACGAATAAAAAAAAACACAGAAAAAAACAAAAAAACACGAAAAAAAAAACAAAAACAAAAACAAAACAAAAACAAAGAAGAAAAAGAAAAAAAAACCACAAAAAACAAACAAAAAAAGAAAAAAGACATATCAAAACAAAATCAGAAAAGAAAAAAGACACAAAAAGAAAACAAATAAAAGACAACAAAAAATCAAAAAAAATAATCAAAAAAACAAAAAGAAAAAACAAAAACGAAAATATAAAACAAAATAACAAAAAAAAATAAATACAAGAACAGAAAAAAACAAACAAACAACATAAAGATAAAAAAAAAAAACAACAAAAAACAACAAATAAACAATAAAAAAATATAAACAAAGGAAAAAGCAAAAAATAAACAATCAAAAACAAAATAAAAATTCAAAATAAAAACATACAAAATAAAAAAGGTTAATAAAAACAAGAAAAAATAAAAATCAAAACAAACAAAAAAAAACTAAAAACAAAATCAAAGAAAACAAAAAATAACAACAAAAAAACAAAAAAAAACCAAGACATAAAAAAAAAAAAAAAAAAAAAAAAAAAAAAAAAAAAAAAAAAAAAAAAAAAAAAAAAAAAAAAAAAAAAAAAAAAAAAAAAAAAAAAAAAAAAAAAAAAAAAAAAAAAAAAAAAAAAAAAAAAAAACAAAAAAAAAAAAAAAAAAAAAAAAAAAAAAAAAAAAAAACAAAAAAAAAAAAAAAAAAAAAAAAAAAAAAAAAAAAAAAAAAAAAAAAAAAAAAAAAAAAAAAAAAAAAAAAAAAAAAAAAAAAAAAAAAAAAAAAAAAAAAAAAAAAAAACAAAAAAAAAAAAAAAAAAAAAAAAAAAAAAAAAAAAAAAAA
>JAXGGA010019019.1:0-20891 GCA_038373865.1 Uloborus plumipes
ATTTATTGGATTAAGAGCAAAAATGTATTCAATAAAAGGAGAGGACTATGAGAAGAAAACAGCAAAGGGGTTGCAAAATCTGTTTTGAAAAGAAAAATAAAACATTATAATTATCAAGATTGTTTACGAAATTGCACATATATGCAACATATTCAGACAAGAATTCAAAGTGAAAACCATCAATTATATACAGTTGAAGCAAATAAAAAAACATTATCTGCATTCGATGATAAACGTTTTATTTTGAATGATGGAATTCACTCCTATGCATATGGACATTATGCTATAGAAAAAGATAAATAAATTTGAAGGAAAGGAAAAGGAACGTTTTGATGATTTTGAATAATGTTGAGAAGAGAGTTCATTTTTTTTTTAATTTAAAGTATAAAATGGCCATTAATTTAATTTAAATTGATTTTTTCATTCTAATTTTATCTTTTATTTTGATTTTATTAATTTTGATTTTTTTTAAAAGGTACCTTAGTGTATATTTTTGTATTAACAGCAAAGATTTCTCTTTTCAGATGGAGTACAATAATTTTTTTTCTCTTTTCAGATGCAGTTTTAATGTGTTTTCGTTTTAATGTTTGTATTTATTGTATGTTACTGGATATATTTTATATTACTGTTTTTTTATATTGCTGTATATATTATATATATATATATATATATATATATATATATTATAATATATATATATATATATATATATATATATATATATATATATATATATATATATATGTAATTAAGATTAACAGTTTAAAGTCTGCAAATTAACTAGCGCATTTATTGCAGCTAAAAATCAATTGCAAATATGAATATCAAAAAGAGACAATAATAGCTCATGAAGAGTAACTGTGCATAAATTGGAGTAACAGAAATAAATAGAACAACAATGAGAAACATCAGGAAAAACATTTAAAACTACTTGAAATTTAAAACTAACATGTAAAACATCAACATGGGTAATGCGCTGCTTAATCTTCAGAGGGCAGGAGCAGCATATAGATTTTTTAGATTTAGCTTTGCAGGTTTCATGAGTGTTTGTTTGGAATAAGTCAGCAGTGATTAATAAACTTGATTAGCTTTTGCTTTTTAATCTTTGAAAGATTAAGAACTTTAAAAGTATAAAATTTATGCCACTAATTTATTTTATAATGTTTGTACTGAATTTGAATTTAAAATGCTGACAAATTACAATCCAATGCACCCTGCCCTTACCTGGAAAGCAAAAAAACGTGCACATACCCAAAATAATTCAATTCCATTGTCCAAGAGGCAGTCCTTTTTCGTTCCACTCTAACACTCCGTGTCTGCTCACTTCCAGTCAACACCGCTCAGCAGTAGAGTTTAGGTGCAGCCTATCATAAAAGCTGGGAGCACGGTTTGTTGCCAATATGCAGTACTTGGGGAAGAAACTATATACTCTCTGCCTGTCACATGGAATTCTTGAAAACATTAGCATAATGTAAAATAAAATCTATCGGATAATTGTTGTAATAAAATAATGTAGCAGCAAATTTAAAAATCTGCTTTTCATAATCATTTTTGTTGTTGCATATTTTATGAAATCTCGAAATTGTCCTAAAATAATATTAATGAAAACTTTTTTATGCAAATTGCTGTAAAAGTGTGGCCATGTATATATGGGCCAACCATGAGAAAAAGAGGAAAAACTTTTTTTGAAATTTTTTGTAGGAATATATTGCCTAATATGCAAAAACTACCAACAAGAAAACTAACACGAAAAAACCAAGATATCTACAAACTTTTTTATAAAATGAACACTAAAATTAAAATCGAAAGAGGACACAGAGGCTCGCACAGAAATAGCACAGCTATCAACAAGATTAATCCAAAACTCTGGTGTGCGAATATGGAAGATTTGTTTAAAACTTCCAATTGTATTAATACGATTAAAAACAGAATTTTCAGTTTAAAAATAAATACTTTGAAAAAGCTTAAAACATTTTGTATCAGCTTCAATTTTTCTAATAAACAATGTAAAGATCTAATTTTAGATCTCTTAAATTTTAGGATTGGCCATGAGGCAATAGAGCAGGAAAATATTTTTCTTACTGTCACTTTTCAGCAAAAAAGTTTTGAAAATATCAGATTTAGCAATATATTACATAAACTATCTCATCTTTTTCCTCTAAAAAACATAAAAGTTATAACTGCTTTTGAATTTACAAAACCTTTTTGTAGAAAAATTTTTAATTACCGAGAGATAGCGTTCGCGAACGCATCAAACGAATCTCCATGACCTTGCAATGAAGACAAATACAAAAACTTCGTAGATCCTTTTTACAAACACATTATCACAGGAGACTTGAAATTTATAAAAAAACGATAACATCAGATATCTGATGAATTTTGGAACCAAATTCAGGTTAAATGTAAAACGTAAATACAATAAAGTAATCGAGGTTTTTAACGAGAATATTTCGCGATTTATTAAAAAAACTGCTTATAAATATACAACACCTTTCGAAGCTTTCCAAGAATGGAAAGATAATTTCCTCACAGAATTTAAGAAAGCTTTAAATTTGTATCTAAACAGCTCAGAATATAACTACCAAAGCATTAATCAAGAGGATTTAAAATTTCTGGATAAATTAAAAGATTCTTTTATTTTTGTACCAATCGACAAAGCAGCCAACAACTATAGTATCATCTGTAAAAAATTCTACATCAACAGAGTATTGCAAGAGCTGGATTCATCTTTTTATTACAACAAATGCGATTCAAATGCAGATATGATCCGAAAAAAGTTTACTGTTTTTAAAAAGCTTTGTAATTCTAAATTTTCGTACAGTTTTCAAATTTCAAATCACCTTTCTTTACCTTTTATATTTATGACACCTAAATTTCACAAAGATCCTGTAAAATTCAGATTTATTTGTTCCACTACTAATTGTTTTGGTAAATGTTACAATGTAAAATTGCAGGCTTTTCTTAAGCAAATTTATACTTTTTTAAAAAACAAATACAGGCACTCCAGCTATTTTTGGAGCATTGATAATAGTTACGAAGTTGTACAAAAATTAAAGCATAAACCAAAATCAGTGTATTCTTTTGATTTTGAAAATTTATTTTGTAACATACCAGTCGAAGACTTATATAATACATTATTAAAGATTTTTGATACGTTTTACATTGGAATCGAACTTGGTATCGATCGTAACTTTTTTGAAAGCCTATGTCATTTCTGTATTTTTAATAATTTTGTAACTTTTAACAATTTAATCTTCAAGCAAATTCATGGTATTGGCATGGGCACGAACTATTCCAGCTCTGCAGCAAATTTGTTTTTATTCTATTATGAATTCAAATATATTATCAATAAGAACATTAAATTAAATATTTTTAGATACATCGACGACATTCTGGTTTTCAACAAAAATATGGAGGAAGAATTTCATATTGTCTATCCTCAGACACTCCAACTGAATAAAACAAATGAAAATAATCAGTTTGCCAACTTTCTGGACATTTCCATCAAAATTTTTGAACAGAACATCTTTCTCGATATTTACGATAAAAGAAACAGTTTTAATTTTTTTACACAAAGTATGCCACACTTTTACAGCAATTTGCATAAAAAAGTTTTCATTAATATTATTTTAGGACAAATTTCGAGATTTCATAAAATATGCAACAACAAAAATGATTATGAAAAGCAGATTTTTAAATTTGCTGCTACATTATTTTATTACAACAATTATCCGATAGATTTTATTTTACATTATGCTAATGTTTTCAAGAATTCCATGTGACAGGCAGAGAGTATATAGTTTCTTCCCCAAGTACTGCATATTGGCAACAAACCGTGCTCCCAGCTTTTATGATAGGCTGCACCTAAACTCTACTGCTGAGCGGTGTTGACTGGAAGTGAGCAGACACGGAGTGTTAGAGTGGAACGAAAAAGGACTGCCTCTTGGACAATGGAATTGAATTATTTTGGGTATGTGCACGTTTTTTTGCTTTCCAGGTAAGGGCAGGGTGCATTGGATTGTAATTTGTCAGCATTTTAAATTCAAATTCAGTACAAACATTTTAAAATAAATTAGTGGCATAAATTTTATACTTTTAAAGTTCTTAATCTTTCAAAGATTAAAAAGCAAAAGCTAATCAAGTTTATTAATCACTGCTGACTTATTTCAAACAAACACTCATGAAACCTGCAAAGCTAAATCTAAAAAATCTATATGCTGCTCCTGCCCTCTGAAGATTAAGCAGCGCATTACCCATGTTGATGTTTTACATGTTAGTTTTAAATTTCAAGTAGTTTTAAATGTTTTTCCTGATGTTTCTCATTGTTGTTCTATTTATTTCTGTTACTCCAATTTATGCACAGTTACTCTTCATGAGCTATTATTGTCTCTTTTTGATATATATATATATATATATATATATATATATATATATATATATATATATATATATATATATATATATATATATATATATATGCGTGTGTGCGCGCGTGTGTGTGTGTGTATGTTCAATTGTAAATCTCCGATCTCAAGGCGGAGTCTGGGTACGGAGTTGGTAACTGGGTTATCAAAAGAAAAAAAGAAAAAAACCAGATGGTGAAGTCTTGAGGGAGATGCTATGAAATGATTAGCCTGAAAATTGAATATAATGAGAAAAGGCAATGATCAGTCGAAAACTCGCCTCTTTTAAAATTTTATGATTCTAACAGATGGCGACACCATCGTTGTTTTAAACTGAAAATAATATTGAGATGATAGTTAGCGAACTGAACACCAGACCTCCGTAGCTTAGTCAGTTTGCGCATTGACCAATCTGACAGCTACGGAGGTCTTTTGGAGGATCGAGGTTCGAGCCCAGCCAAGGACAGTGAAAAAATAATTAAAGTTCGAGAAAAATTAATTTACTCAATAGATGGCGCCACGAGCGTTCTTAAAAGTGAAACTGAAGTGTTGCCATTCCCTAAAAGAGAAACTGTGGTTGCTACGGTGACCACCTGTTGCCATTCCCCGAAATAGAAACTTTGGTTGCTATGGTAACCAACTGTTGCCATTCCAGAAAAACTAAATTCCATTCCGAAACCGAAATTCAGCAGCAGCAGCAGCAGGACCCTTACAACTCAACACAACTTAGCAGAAGGACCCCCTACAACTCAACTCGAGGGCATTGCGCATTGCCCCTGCGGTCGGTGAACTGTCATTTTTCATCTACTTTTGTATAGTTTATTTAAAGCATCTTAGTGAAAAGAGAAATGTGACTGATGTTACACATTTTAAGCAAGTTTTAAATACATTAATTCAACTACTTTTAAATATTTAAGTAAAGACTATTAAAGATATCATCCTAAATGAAGAGAATATGACTTGTTGTAATCTTGGGTTTAGTTTTGTTTAAGTAAAACAAACTTTTATACTATTTTGTGACTGACGTTACATGAATGTGAGGACTAATTTATAAAAATTGTTTTTAAAATAATTATAACAGTTTGAAGCTTTTTTGTTGGCGTAATCTCTTCCTTCATAAACTAAATTTCAATAAAAAATAAAACTGTAGACATACCAGTTAATTTCATAAGTAAAAAAGCTGATGAACTCTCAATAGCTCGAAATTAAGAAAACATGCGCACAAAATGGTGTTGTCAAAACTTACAAGAAATAAGTTTATAGCCTTTTTAGGGTTATTTTATAAAAATTCATTCTTTTTTACATCATATGAAATCAAAAAACTATTGGCTCATTGAAATTTTTTTTCGTGTGTGATGTCTCCCAGTTTCGTGGGCCCATACTATTAACAACAAGCAAATAAAAAGAATGAAATAAAAAAAAGATAAATGAGAAAAAGCAAACACAGGGGCAAATGCTTCCTGTCGTAGTGATTCCACTGCATTTAAGAGATGAAATATGGGTGATTCTACGGTCAATGTGTTTTTTGTGTCCCCAAAGAAAAAAATAATCTGTTTGATTTCACGCTCATTATATCACTAGTAGCGCTATTTTTATGATGGTAGTGGTAAGGGCCATATGAAATTTCAATTTTTGGGGGGTTTATCAATACCAGGGGAAAATGCTTTGCCAGGGGAGTAACACTATTGGCAGGATTCTAGTTTGATTTACTATTATTTCACTTATTTTTCGATGTAAAATCAGAGTATGGAATCATTTCTATAAGACCTGTATTCAAAAAAAACTTTCGCGTTGTAATAAAATAAAAAAATCAATCTTGAAAACACGACATGTTGCATACCAGTCGCACCTCAGTTCCCAAATAAAAAGACTTCCCGCATTATTTACATTCATTCAAATTGCTTTCACAGGTGCAATTAAGATTAAAAATGAAATTAATTATGCTTATAACACAGTTTTAATATATATTTACCCTTTTTTGGAACAAAACTGCCAGGGGAGTGACGCCAGAGAAGTGACAAAATCACACATTACCCATAAGAACAACATCACGCGTTCTTCTTACCAGAACTTCCCTTAAATCGTAATGTCTGCACACAATAAAAATTACATTATACATACGCACTTATGTAACGATGAAATATAAAAAGTTATACTTACCAGGGGAAATACTACAGCGACTGGCGCAGTACGCTTTGAGGCACTTTCAACGAGAACCGATGCAATAATATTTGAATTTTTTTTAAACCACTTAGCTTGCTTTTAAATTTACTCAGTATTACGCTGGTTATTCGCAGTCAATGTCATCCTTTTGCATTTTTTATGCTAAATTTCAGTCTTTGAAGTTCGCCAGGTGAGGGTGACACTGTTGATATGGCCCGTCGAAAAGTATTTTTTTTTTTCAATAATAATAAATATTTTTTCAATGTTTAATGAGGAAATATCTTTCTCTGTTAATGTAAGTGTATGATTATGGCAGAAAACATTATGCCAAGTTAGCAAAATTTGAAAGTCGAACATGTTTGCATAAAAACTAGTATTTGGATAGGCCAGTGTAGTATACGTTTGTGACTATTTTCAGCTATAAATGCTAAAATAAAATAATTATAGTGAATTTGGTAGTTCATATAAAAGATAAGTCAGTAATGCTTAAGCATACAAAAACATTAATAAACTCAGTTTTACATGAAGTTTTTCCATTGGCTGTCTGAATTCAAATAGCGTAGAAGCACCCATATAACATTGTCGTTAAGTAGTTAGATTTTGATTATATTAGTTAAGCCGTTAGTGGAAAACATTGCATTGTAACAAGTTTAAAAAAAAAAAAAAAAAACCGCTATCCAAGGACTCGACCGCTCTCCCAGCAATTTTTGGCCCATGTGCAATTTCCTACAAAAATTTGGAGTTGCCCTTGAAGGACATAAAATGTTGAATCTGCAACAAAAGGAATGAAAGTACCTGGAATGATTTGGGCGACATCGAAGTTTTTCCCTCAGACTTTTTATTATATGTACTCAGAGATCACGTTGGTAGGCGTATTTCTATCCTATTCGTTTCCTCCGCAATTTTTTATTTCACCACACAGGAACAGATTCCGGAACCGTCCGGACCTTAGGCATCACTTAGCAGAATTCGGGGTGCAAGTCTCCTATCCACACAGGATACTTCCGGCGTCATGGAATAAGAATGGAGCGAACTTCAGGTTTCAGGTTTTAGTTCAGAACAGGCTGCATCTGGCGTCTCTTTCCGAAAAAATCAGCACTCGATCATATGGTAGGTATATACAGGTTCCCAGAGTCATCTATCTTGTAATTATTTTACAAATCAAGGTGCATGATAAAAAAATGGTGGCTGGAAAATCACGAAGGCATTCGGCGAGGCAACATTGTCGGAAGTTGTAGCATCACTGATTTGTTCATTTGTTTAGTTGTGAGGCTTCTGCTACACTTGGAAAAGCGGCTTTGACTCAATTAGTCCAAGAGTTATCATGAATCCACATCTTAACAGGCTAAATACAAGCGGGAGGCTTCACACTCAGGTCCAACGCCAGCAGAAAGCAAATCGACAGAAAGCCACCAGTGGAACTCAGGCCGCACCGATCCCATGAAGAAAATCCAACACCGCTGAAACACAGCGGTCAGAACGAGGCGAAAACCAAACAATAGAGCAGAAGGATAGCGGGGCAATCCCAAACTTTGGGTCAACCGTGTCAACATGGTCAACCGTGTCAGGGACATTACATGTCACGCACATTGGAGAATTTAGAATCCTAATTCGATGTAGGTTGAAGTTTGTGAGCATTGTTCTAGTACGAACTATCGAGATTGCAACATTCTCATGCCTATTTCGAGGAAATTTTCTTGTGACTTCATTAATCGAAGAGAGATAATAAAAATCACGGGCATATTTAGACCTGTTCCATAAGGACAAGCTTTTTTCTTTATTCATGACTCTAACCTTGCTTATCATATCTTCAGAGCAGACCCAATGAAGAATTTTATTTGTCGTATGCCCAATATCCGCCAGATTATCTGCAATCTCATTCTCGTGGATTCCACAATGTGATGGAGTCCAGACCAAATCCAAAGTTCGGCCTGAGTTAATACAAGAGAAAATCATATTAACGATCATGAGGATAATTTTAGGGGACTTGTGGTTTACTGTTTTAAGAGACTTTAACACAGACAGACTATCTGTGAGGATAACAGTCTTGTCACCCCACGATTCCGAAACGTCTTAAGAGCCAACCATATCGCCAGACCTTCCGCAGTAAAAATAGAATTCCCTTCTGGGATTTTCCCAAAATCTTTTCGTCAATATCCACTTGATAAATCCCTATTGCAACAGAACTTAATTTCTTTGATGCGTTGGTTGCTATTAGGCTGTGGTTCTTCCAATGTGTGCTCTTGTGGTAATTATACATACATTTTATTATGGGCGATTCTCTGTAAACTCGTCATTTTTCACACGAAATCTGTCCGGGCACGGTTTTTTGAAATGTTCGAATAATTATAGTACTATTGCTCAGAAAATGAATCTATTACTTTGGTTTGAAAGAGGGCCAATTGAACTTTGTGTTTTTCTGACAAATTATGATAAGGGGTAAGTCCCTCGCCTAGTATAACTAGGCAGGGGACTGTGCCAGGTGACTGTGTTTTTGCTCTCTGTTGCGTAATATCTGCAAAACTATTGGAACATAATTAGTTACGAGACTACCTATAAATTTAGGCACAAATCTTGGACATAATAACTAATATGTTTTATAATTAAATTAATTGATATTAATAAAATTACTTCCCAGAGGACTGTTTTCGCAACGACCCTGATGCATACTTTCATCACAAACGTGGCTCTCAAACTAAGCAAAGTAGCGTTTCAACTCCGTTTTCGGCAAATTCACACTGATTACTTTAAACTTCATGCCAAAAAGAATTTGCAAAAGTGATAGATTTTTCGTATTACAGCTTTGAATTTGCTGCAGGGGACTGTTTGAAAAAACTCCGGACAGAATTTACATGACAATTTTAAGTTTTAGAAATACGTAATTATTATCTTACTTCATAAGAAAAATATAGCTTCACTATTCTATTTTTAGATATTAGTTGCCAAACTTATGCAGATTTAATAGTTTTTTTTTTTTTTTTGAAATATTGCCTTTAAGTGTTAAACTATTGGATTGGGACAGCCAGGGGACTGTGTTTTTGGCGCTTAGATAATTTCTAGAAAAAAAAAATAACTGTTATCGCTCCAAATACAATTGGGCCACAAAGTATTAATGCTTTACTTGTATTAAGAGCGATAATTACTTTATTACACTTTATTATTTTTAAAATACCGTAGAATGGGGTGAATAGCAACAGTTTTGAACTTCAAGTTTAAATATCAAAAGTACTATAAGAGATATTGAATTGAGACCTACCTCGGTTTATGGGTCTTCCCGTCCTCTACAAGCCTGCAGCTTCATATTTTCTTTTTATGGCAAGGTAAAATTTAAAAAAATTGAAAACATGCTGTTTCTATACACCCCATCGAGCGGGGTCAATAGAAACAGGCAGGCATTTTCACGTTTTTTCACGTCTGTTTCTATATCAGAGTTTGTTGGGGCAATAGAAACAGTAAGTATTGTTAAGGGATGGATAGAAACACAAACGAGTGGTAATCAGAGCAAAAAATTTAATTACAATATATCGTAACCGATACCCAAAAACAAAAAGAACAAAAGTGAGAATACAAAGTTTAGTCTAATAAATTATGAAGGCACTTAAGTCATCCTGAAAACAGATTTTGTCTTTCCAGCGAGAAGCAGACTTTGAGGTTTGAACAACTGGCATCAATTTTTTAATTACATCATCCTTGGAGAAAAATGATTCTTCATCAGTCAAGGAAAACATATTACTGCTGAGGGTTTTCTTGCAAAACAGTCCAACATAACCGTCATCTTGAAAGTCTGTGACTTTGGAGACATACATTCTAAATACATTTTTAGTTTTTCCATATACCTTCACGATTACAAAATCGTCAGGTTGGATTAATCTGTCAAGTTCTTTTGAAAGTTCGGCATTTGCAGAAGAATCGGATACTAATGTGAGATCTGAGTCACTGTCTTGCACAGAATAGTCCGAATCTTCTGGTGATGATTCTGAATCGAGTTTTTTCTTTTTCTTTTTCCTGGCACTTACACTTTGTTTTCTGGTACCTGTGGAATTATCATTGTCAGTGCTTGTACCAGCAACAGATGTGCTAGGTCCAGCCTGATCTGGATCCGGTGGAAAATCTGCCACAGAAACACTTTTTCCTGGACCAACATCTACTTTCACTCGCTTTTTTCGAGCTGGAACTGTTTCTGTGTGTCTTAGAGCTGTTAATAGTTCCTTGAAGGAAGCATCAATAGCAGCAACAGGAGATAGTGCTGGTGTTGTGGCTCTTGAGGATTGGGTTGATTCAATAGACAAATCTGAGGAGGGTAGCATCTTTAGTACTTCCTTCCGATTTAGGGGCACAATACCACATTTTCTAAAGCCAGAAATTACATTTTCCGATTTGCATGATTCACACAGTTTCTTTAGCAAACTAGGAAACTTGCTCTTTTGAATGGTAGCTTCATTCTTGCCGGGTCCTTTTTTCCAATCTAGAAGGATTGAACGCCATGCCATTTTGAGAGGGCGAAAGAATGCCACGTCTAATGGTTGAGTGAGGTGCGTGGAGTTTGCTGGTAAAAATATAAAGTGGACATCATTTTCTGCACATTTTTTAATGAGATCCAAGGACAAGTGGCTAGATAAGTTGTCTCCAATCATGTACCTTTTGCCAGGTAAACGTCTAAGATAAGGAAGGGCTATGGTTTCAACATAATCAGAAAAACAAAAGTTGTCGAACCAACCACTTTTGGTCCTATTGTATCTGGACCCATCAGGGCCTCCTTCTCTCCAACTTTCATACAAGTGTAAAGATTTATAGACTACATATGGGGGTAAGAGGTGACCATCACCAGCAGCTGAAAACATGACAGAAATGGAGCATTTGGTTGAGTTCATCACCCTTTCTGGGTACTTACATCCACGCTTAGTTATTACTTTATGTTTTCCAGGATCATCAGAAAGGTTCGTTTCATCATAATTAATAATGTTTGATGAAGGAACGTCTCTGAGCTCTGCTTCTAGTCTGTCAAAGTACTCATTGATCGTTTCTGGGGAGACACCTGCTCTGACCCGTTTAATGTTTTGGCATAACCTTTGTGACAAGTCAGCCTTATGTCTATTCAAAAAAGATTAGACAAAATCACGGCCAGGAAAGTTGTCTTTGAATTTTTTTATGGTTCTACCTTGGCGGTCAAGCGATTCTTTGACCAAAATTCGCAGAGTCCACGAATCAATTGGGTAGCCCCAGTTAGCACAAATAATAAGTCTACTCGCCAAAGTTTTTTCCTCTTCTTCTGTTAAAGCGGTTTGCCCTCCTTTTTTCTTAATTTGATCACCTTTTTTCAA
This sequence comes from Uloborus plumipes, assembly GCA_038373865.1. Lineage (NCBI taxonomy): Eukaryota > Metazoa > Arthropoda > Arachnida > Araneae > Uloboridae > Uloborus > Uloborus plumipes. The sequence goes on from JAXGGA010019019.1 coordinate 11,888, forward strand.
ATGTCTGTAGAGGACACTATAATGGATGTCATATTTTGCCGCTGCGTTTCGAAGGCTAAGGCCATTAGTTATGTCTTCAACAGCTGCCTTAATAACCTCTGGATCTTGTACTTTGTTCGGTTTTAATCGTTTGTAACTCCTTGGCATGCTGAAAGAAAACGGTCACATTATAGCTTGTGCCAACTAATATTCCTCAATTGGATAACTATTGGTTGTATATTATATATTTAATTGTCTTTCAGCTGTGACATTGGAAAATAAACACAAAATAAAAACTTTACGATTTGTGGGGTGAATAGAAACAGCAAAATAATGTGTTTCTATTCACCCCACAGATTCAAAATATGGATCATAACCTAAAACAAAAATTGAAACAAAGAAATGGTTTTGTTTACACTATATTAAACAATGTGATATCTTCTACAGGTATACAAGGTATAAAAAATAGTACAATTCAAACATGTGAGGTGATGAGGTATGGTACTTACATGTAAAGTTTGGAAAACGATGAAAATCGGCTGAAACAGAAGTTGCTTTGTCACACCACTGAATCTGAATCTCAGTATTGCCAACCACACAAAATCACATTTCCCTTAAATCTTACCTTGTTTCCATCTCATAAAAAAAATATCCCTGTCTGCTTTACTTTAACCCCCTATTACATAATGTTGAATTTTTTCAGAAGTTTCGTTTCTATTCACCCCACTGTTGCTATTCACCCCATTTTACGGTACTCAGTCCGGACAGCCAATTACCATTTTACAGAGAATCGCCCTTATATCAGTCTTCAGGTGTTTTTTTTTTTTTTTGAAACGGTAAATCGTTACAGTAAATTTTGATGGCGTTAGAGTTAAGATTCATTGGTAAAAAGAAAGGTATGAATTGACTTGGGAACACGTTTAAATCATTCAGCAAATTTTTACAGAGACATGCCAGGGGTATTTTTCAGAGACAGCCGGTAAATTCTCCACCTCATATGAAAGAAGTATTTTCCTTGTCACTGAGACATTCCCCAGAGGAATCTTTTGATGTAAAAAATCTTGGCTTTCATTCTATGTCGCACAGAGCTAGGCATCTCACTGGCTTCTTTTAAGAAAACCGGGATTGGGGCAAAGCAGGGTAGTCCTAAGGCCACTCTTAATGCAGCATGAAATATCGTTTCAAGTTTTTTCTTGTCCGAGTCAGATGATGAAATGAAGATGTAACATCCGTTATCCATAATGCTGCAGATACAGCTTTTCACGATACTTAAAAGGTGGTGGATTCTGGCACCCCAGCTTTTAGAAGCAATGACTTTTAAAATATTGATGTACCTGAAATTTTTTTTGGATAAAATCTTGAAATGGCTCTTGAAAGTTAAATTCTTGATCTCGTCTTTCCAGACTATTGGGGAGCCTGCGATGACTAAATTTCTATCGGGGACAAGACGTTTCTTGGAAAAATTTATTGCCGGCACATTTCTCTGGTACAATTTCCATGTACCAGGTTTCGCACCACTTCCGAATGTATCTCAGAGTTTTTTGGGTTTCATCCATGACATTTTCCAAATTGTCTCCGGAGCTTATTAAAAAGATATTCTCGGCATACATAAATAATTTTACTTTTTTTGAGCTAATGTTGCAAAGATCCTTAACGTAAACTTGAAACAAAAAGGGACTAAGGACTGATCCCTGAGGGACCCCCTATTGGCTGCTATTTTCACCGAGAGAGTCTTTCTCCATTTGACCTGGAAAGATCTGTCCGAGATGAAGTTGTAAAGCCATAATGCTGCATTTCCGTTGATTCCTATTTGTAGAATTTTCCATCCAAGGCCATCTACCCAAACAGAGTCGTAAGCAGATTTTAAATCGAGAGCAGTAAAAATAACAAAATTTTTTGTGAGCGGGCTTTGAAGATGTCATGATGAATGATTGAGAGGACCACGTCACAGCTTCTGAATAGTAAAAACGCAAACTGGTTATTGGGGAAGAAATTATTTTTTTGACAATAGGAATCAAGCCTACTTAAGATCATTCTTTCCATTGTTTTGGAAAGGATCGACGTTAGGGAAATAGGTGTATAGGAATTGATATCATTTCGTGGTTTTCCCTTTTTGTAGATAGGGATAATATGAGCTCGTCTAAATACCTCTGGCACGTCTCCATTTATCCATAAATTATTGAAAATGTTGAGCAACTTGGTAAATTTGTCGATTCAATACTTTTAAGGGCTTTAGCTGAGATATTATCTGGTCCCGGGGAGGTATCCTTATTTCCTTATATAGCTTCTTTTAATTCATTTATGTTGAAAGGTTTACTTAAATCATTTTCCACTAAAATCGAATGGGATGATCTGTTCAATGCTCGACTTTCTGAAAGACATAGCAAAAGCATTGGCTTAGACCATGGGAAATAGTAAATCCCCAGCAGTAGTCGACAAGGTAAGATTTGATACCGGGCTATCAGTGCGTCGATTATTAAGTCTTTTAAGGATCTGAAAAATTGACTTGTCTCCCCCCCCCCCCTTTCAAGAGTCTTATTCCAAAACTTTCTTTTGAGCCTATTGCAATTTTTTTTTAACTTTGCCGCGTATTTCTTGTACTCCAGCCAGGCTATTCTGTCCGCTGTTTTTTTAGCGATGTGGGGGTATCTTCTTTTTTGCCAGAGCAAAAAACTGCAGGTGCTGTTCCACCAAGGGTTAGCCTTGTTGTTGGTAATTTTAACAGCTTTGCTATTTTTTTCCGAAACGGTAGACATGATATGGTTAAATTTTTTTAATTTTCAGTCTCCATTATAAAGAGATTTTCATTTAAGTCCTTTTTGAGGCTATCCCAAGAAATTTTACTTCTGGTGTTCACAACATGCTGCAAATTATTAAATAAGACTTTTACCGGGTAATGATCACTGTCGCAGGGGTCAGGGAATACCTCGAAATTTACTTCATTATAAAGGTCCACCGACACAATTGTGAGGTCTAGGAGATTAGAGTTACGGAAGTCAGATATATGAGTGGGGATCGATGTATTCAGTACATACATCTGATTATCTAAAATCCAGTCTAATAAGCATTCAGCACTAGTCGAGTTGTCTTTGCTGCCTAGTGCTCTATGATGGGTATTGAAGTCCCCCACTAAAATAAATGGAGGGATCAAATAAGTTTTAAAACGATTTAACCAGTTAATGTTCCAACTCCCATCAGGTGAGTAAATGTTGAAAATCCGGATATTTTTGTTATTTATAAAAACTGAGACTCCCGTGACATCAATATTGCTGCTTGGAAGGTTGACTTTAATTTCTGTGGCAGAAAAAGAACTATTAATGGCAATAAGAAGTCCTCCGCCTGAACGATCAGACCTGTCTTTTCTAAAAATAATTTTGTTGCTCAAGGTAAAAGGAATATTGTTCTTCAGAAAAGTCTCTTGACAAGCAATTATGCTCGAATTTAAAAATAAAGGGGTATTCAACCAAGTGTGCTTCTTTCGAATACTACGCGCATTCCATTGAATTAAATAATTTAAAGACACCCCGGAAAAAGAAAAACAATCCAAACATAAGTGTGGTGACAAAGCGCACCTGAACCCACAGGAAACACGGAAACAGGGACCAAAACTGAGTTCCCTGGATCACAAAAACGAAAAGGACAACACCAGTAAGCGATAAAGATAAGGCCACAAAACGAAGACCACAAACAAAAACACGTCGAAGGCCACCCCGGCCAAAATTCAAAAAGAAACCGAGAGACACAGAAAACCACACCACAGAAACCGGACACAGAGGGCTCCTATCCCAGAGGTAACTCCTTGGGGTGACCCTGACAATCCATGTCCGAGACATTTGAATTTCCCCTAGCAAAAGGGAGGGAGCTCTTAGCACCTTTGTGTTTCTTTGCCTGATTATTACTCTGAGCAGAATGAGAAACCCCTTCAAGACCATCCAATTTCCCGTTAATCATTGATGAGATAATTTTAGTATTATTATCGTTCATTTTTCTAAGACATTCATTCATAATTCATAGCAGTAGTTATTGTTTCCTGCATTGTCTGGAGTTGTGCAGAAAATTCATTCCGGAGCCTTGCTTCCATATCATTTAGGGCTGTTTTCATTCCTAACTCAAACAGATTTTTCGTGATAAAGTCATCAGCCTAGCTGGCCATCAGCGCATACGTTGGTGATTTTTCTTCAAATTTCCTACGCGCCTCAGCCAAGGTTAAATTGTTTTTACATTTGAATTCTAACATTCGACATTCTTTTATCCTAAATGGGCAAGAATTAAAGTTCGCAGGATGATCCTTTTTGCAATTCGCGCAATTTGGAGGTCTGCTACATATTTCCTCGGAATGTACTACCCCGCAATTCACACACAGAGCTTCATTTTTACATTTGGATGTCGCGTGGTTAAATTGGTGACATTTTTGGCACTGTCTGGGTCTGTCTATAAAGATAGCAATTCTGACGTTCATGTAAAATATCTTGATATAATCTGGTATCCCCCTCCCAAAAACCGATATCAGCACAATATCTGTGGGGATTTTCCCATTGTTTGTATTTTTTAAAAATCTACGTGCTTCGTAGATTTTGAGCCCATTCTAGCTCTCAATTTCTGAAACTATTTCATTTACTTCAGTGCTGACTTCCCGGAGGATAAAACGTGTTGTTATGTTTTCAGTATTTAAATGACTATTTGTTTCTATATTTAACAGGGATTTTATATTCGCGATCTCTACTGCGCATTCTATATCGTCTGTTTCAATAACAATTTAATTATTCCTAGTAAGTTGAAAGGCACTGAATTTTGTAAGCCTTTTTAACAGTGGTTTAAAGTTCTTCCTTGAGAGCTTTAGGTTTTCCTTTCGGAAAAAATTCTCCTTCCTTTACCGGTGACATGAAAATACTAAACTTTGTAATACCGCTCATATGAGCCAGCTTTAGTAACTCCACGGTGGGTGCTGTTAAAGTCACATGGTGATTCATATTGAGGGGATAGAACAACAAAACGTCTGAGAGCAGAGAAAAATAAACCACGAAAATTAACAGAAAACACCGTAACTTACGGTAAACATTAATCAGCCAGAAAATACTACAAAATGTCCGGTCGGCCAAAGACCACCCACACTAGCAGATACCCTGCATCAACAGCGAGCAAAATGGCCAAAAACATTACCAAATATTTGCCGGGAGACCTCCCGGCAAAAAACAAAAACCCACTTAATGAAGTAAAGTTCAGGACGACAAAGATTTCCACCAAATCCTACGAGAACAAAGACACACAAAACCACGTGGCCAACCTTCGTTAAAAGTAACGAAAAAAACTAAATCTCCACATGAAAAAAGCAAAAGACCGCTTTTTTACTTAACCCAACATCTTTTCTCATATTCCGTAAAGCATGCACGGAAAACCATGCAACCATGACCTTTCCGTCCTAAGCCGTGTAGCCACCAAGTCTCCCTTCTCAACCGCGCTGACTGAGTTTTTGAGGAAAGCTATCACATTAACACGTTCTTTGCCGCTCACCCGCCAGCGCGTGATTTATAAAGTTTCTCTTCTTCAGTCAGTATCGTTTAACAGGTCTTTCTGAGGGAATTGGCAAAAAGGCAATTTCGCGACATCGAACGTGCTAAGCAAATAAGCGGAGAAAAGTCTCAAAAAAAAAAAAAAAGACGAAGTAAAAGGAGCGCTTCATTATCTCTTTTAATTCTGGGTTAGATGTATAGTATGGCTCTGATAAGTTGAGGCTTGACCTCGACAATGTTTATTTCTTTTTGGAGGTTACAGGAAAGCGTCATCGACTCTGAGTTGAGTCTGCCAACCACTGAATAAAATGAGTACAGGACTACTAGAAAATCTCTTGAAAACTGAGATCAAATAAAAATGTCTAGTAACCGATATCGCTTCTTCTTAAATAAACAGCAATCACCGTTGTTTATTGCTTTCACTTGACCATCGCTGATGTTCCTTAAATTTCTGAATTTAATTTTCTATGCTTCAAAACCAGGGTCATTCTCGCGAAGGTTTGCTGTTTGCTGGATGCTGTGTTTGTCTAAAACGTATTGTGTAAAGTAGAGAGGGTGGAGTACAAATGAAGTCGATTCTGAGGATCAGGAGCCAATTGTTAAAACAAGAAACCCAACGAGTACAGTCCTATCGCAACTTATGATAGCGGAAAACATAATTTGAATTCAAAACGACAAAATTCAAATTATTATTATTATTTTCTTTTTTTATTCATTTATTTATTTGAGCAATGAAAACAACAAAATGTTTTCTTTTTAGACCTCAAACGTCATGCAGTCACTCTTCCAGATTAGCACTCTGCCAACGTTTAGCGTGCCGGTGCTCCATCAATTCAGACCTGCTCTCTGGTTCCTGCAGTGGCCCATGCAGGACATGACGGCGAAGGAGCATACACACACACACATACATCTATTGCAATTCGTCATTGGCGAAAAATATAATTAAAATTCGAGATGTCAAAATTAAACTCATGATGTTTTTAAAATGTTATTCATTATTTATTTAGTTGTTTATTATTATTTTTTTAATTTATTTATTTATTTTTTTACAGTGTACTTTCGTGATAGTTTTATTAAGGTATCCCAATTCAGATGATACTTTTTTCTCTATCCAAAAGGAGGTTAACGTTGAGAAAAACAAGTTTCAACTTATAAGAACCAAATTATAGTCGTCGCACTTTTGGGATTGCGAATGAAGTTTTAGTATTTAACTTTTCAGCATCAAGTGCATTATGGCTGAAATTTCTTCCCCCCCCCCCAAAAAAAAAGCCGTTTCCATATTAAATTTATAAATTTGTCTACCCTGACCGATATATTCGTGTTCGTTAACAGTCTGAAAACATTCTAGAAGAGAAGAATCCCTTGAAGTTCGTTTTTTCCCTCCGCCTCTGAATTTGATCAGCTCATTAAGAATATTAAATCAAAATAAAATATGTCTCGATCAAACTTTAGCTTTAAAGTATTTTCAGTCAATTTCTCAATAAATTAAATAAAACATATAAATAAAACATATTGGAACATAAATTGATGCTCCAATATGTTTTTCATTAATATTGAAAAGAAACAAAAAAGGATACTCTTCCCTTAAATACTCGTAAAACATTATATCTTCTCACATGCAACTGATTACCATAACAAAAAGTTTAAATTAAAAAAAAAATACTTTTTTAGCAGAGCAATAAATAATTGAGCTACTATCAGTAAAGGAAAATAATAAGGATTTTCAATCCGTTCCTTCATTCTCCGAACGTAGAATCGATGAAGGATTAGTAGAATCGATGCGAAGTGAAGTCTCGAAGGACTCAATTATATGATATGAATTGTACGACTGCGGTGTATTACATGATTTTTTCTTGTTTAGTAAGCGAAAGGATGTTAAAGTATTTTTTTAAGATAAACTTGACAATGCGTTGTAATTACCTTTTTTTGTTGTAAAATTGTTATGTGTAAGGAAACTTTCTAATTTTTAATTGAATTTCATGTTTTAGAAACTTCAATTAAGTTTCGCATCTTTGTAAAAAAAAAACTTATTTGACTTGGAAACGAGGTTTCCAGCGCATTCCAAAGTCAAGTTTTAGCAAGGGCGGACTACGAACTTTTTTCAAGGAACGGGCGATTGATTTTTTTTATAACTTACCATCCCAAGTAGCACACTTCGTTTTTTAAAGGTTGTAAAATGGTTATTAACGTTGTAGCAACCGCTCAAAAACGTTTAAAGGTTATTTGTGCAACCTGGGATCCTGGTTAAGGAATATTGATCACAAAGGTTTTGGACTTCAATTGCGGAACATTTCTGGGGAAAAGCCCAAATTTCCTTCCTTCAACATCGTTTAAAATCGTCGTTTTTTGAACTTCAAAACCGAAAAGTTACGGGTGAAGGGAGTGGCGATCGCCCTCATCGCCCCTCCCTTGTATCCGCCCCTGCTATTTAATATGAGAGGTTAACTCTGGTTTATTAACCCTGTGGACGGAACTCTTTTTTTTTTTTTCATTGAGCAATCACAATTGCTATGAAATCTTATTCGACCGTATGTGTGGATGTGGTTACTTTTTCAGATTGGACCCCGAACCTCTCCGACCGTCCTTTGCTCCTGGCGCAGTGGACTCGTCTCAAATCGTCTCAATATTTGAGATAAAAAAATTATTAAACCGTACCAAAATAAATATAATTACTGCTTTGATAAATGCGAAAGCTAGACTAATTTTTGATTTGTTGTAACAATTAATTTGAAAACTAAGAAAAAAAAGTTGTTGTAGTTATCAGTTTTCACTTTCGTTGTTAATTTTCATATTTACCAACTTTTTTTTAAACTTTAATTTATTATTATTGTTTTGTTACTTTTTTCAATTTTAAACACTTCAAGAAACGAAAGGAATTGTCGCCATAGATTTTGTATTTCATCTAGCACCAATGAAAATTGCTTTTATTATTAAATTTTACACATACGTCATCATAAGAGGCTTCTTGTATCCAACTAAGTATGCATTTTTCATATGCATCTGTAAACTGGATTATAGCTCCTTTTTAGCCTACTTTCCCGTTAAAAATAAAAGAAAGACGAAAAAAGTATTAAAAGTAGCTTAATGCATCTAAAAAATATCGCCAAGTCCAAAAAATATCGCCAAGTTAAAAAATATCGCCAAGTCAAAAAAAATATCGCCAAGTCAAAAAAATAAAAAGGTAAAATGAATATCGAAAAATTAAAAATTTGAAAGTAGGGTATTGAGATGGGGAATTTGTGTGTCGGTCGGTCGGTCGGTCGGTCGGTCGGTCGGTCGGTCTGTCTGTCCCCCCCCCCCTAATAACTTTTGAATGAACAGTCCGATTTGGACAAACTTTTTTTTGTTGGAAAGATCTCGGCGAGTACAGCTCATTCCCATATTTGATTTTTTGATTTGAACAATTTTTGGTTCAAATTTGAGCCGTTCAAACAACCGGTCCCGCGATACTAACTTTTTAATGAACAGTCCGATTTGAACAAACTTTTTTTTGTTGGAAAGAACTTTTCAAGGAT
>JAXGGA010019020.1:0-20890 GCA_038373865.1 Uloborus plumipes
AGTGAATACAAATATTTAAAAATCTTTCTCTCACTTTTTTAACTTAAAAATTCAGGCAAGTTTCAGACCACTCACAATGAGTATCACTGGCTTATATTGTTTAAAGCACATTTGTGGCTGCAAAAACTTCCTTTAGCAGTGCTTTAAACTACAAAAAATTGTGGTGTGCGAAAGATGACGAAAAAAATTGCAATTGGGGGCAATTGAACCCCTTTCCCTGATCAAAAAAATAAATAAATAAATAAATTAAAAAAAATAAATAAAAACATTAATTTTTCAACCCCCCCTCCCCTCCGAGGGGGGCGATTACAGTCCCGGGCAAAAGTGCAAATTCAATGTATACTATGTGTTGAAGGATAAAGGCGTACACAAATGTGCATTTGCATTTTGTTCTAAAAGGGGCGGGGGGGGGGAGAGGCGGCACCCCCCCCCCCTTGGTTGTCCTAATGATGGGCTTGATAACCTCTATTCAATAAAAAAAACACCTTCAGCCGGATGAATTTTCATTCATAAGCTCTCATCTTCTACACTGAAAAAACAGCTCTTAATAGCTCCGAAACACGTGTCAGCAATTTGAATTCAGCTTTTTAGGCTTTATAATGTTATTGTTGAGTGGATTTAAGCATTTTACGCTTTAAAAACTGGTTGTAAGCCATGAAATAATGAAGATATAATTATTTTAGTGAAGAAACTTTGCCCCCCCCTTACGCCCCCCTGCACTATTTTTGGGGGTGGCAACATCCGAATTCGTATTCCTGGTGCCAATACCTTTCAGAAAAACCAACTGTCATAATTGTATCACAAAAAGCGCACGGAAAACCAGTTGCTCCCAGACTACTTGGAAAAAAGCAAATTTAAAAATCAAACATGTTACCCCCCCCCCCTTCCCTTCACTTATTCAACGATTCACGGGACCTGATATTTTTTTCAAAGTTAGAAATTGCAAAAGAGTTTTATGTGTATTTGTCTGCGGAATCGTAGCTCCTAAATGGAATAACCGATTTTAATTTTTATGTTCTGTTTCGTAAGTGACTTGCTTGAGAGTTTTATTAACAAGATCTCAACAACTTTGATTTCAGGAAAAATGAAACAAAAACCAAATTAGCATTCTTTCGATTTTGGCAGCGAAAACATACTCGCACATTTAAAAAATTAGTATCAAGCGAAAGAACAAATGTTTCTGCGTATGACGGAATTCGTACTTCTAAGAAATTGAATTGAGTCGCTTAGAATCAAAACCAGTTAAGTCCATTTTTTATAAAAATAATTTTATTAAAAAAAATATGTTTCAAAGTTCTTTTACCGATTATAGGCAATATAAAAAATAAAATACTTGTAATTGCTTTTAATATGAAGTAAGGTTTTTTAAAATGTTTTTTTCCCATGTTTTTATTAACTAGTTTGGTGTTTGTCTGTTCATGGGTAATATTGCAACTCAATTTTCACCCACTTCCACTGATTGGATTCTTTTGAAGTTTTGCATGTAATCTCAGACGCGAATGCAATGCAATATTCTATTATCAAATTAATTAAATAGCCATTAATTTTTGGTTTATTCCAGTCCTATTCAAAATTTTTGCATAAATCCTAATATGAGAATGAAAAAATAAATGGTCGCACAAATTAAAATTAAATATCTGTAGGAACCCCCAATTTTTCTATATCAAAAAAAATTTTTTTTTCCAATGTTCCAAGGTGATTAGGACATGAAATATTATTGTTTCTAACTTATTTTAGGCTAATATGCATGTGAGACTTCAATTGAAAATTCATTGTTGATCATGGTCATTGTTGAACAGTACTTATCTTTAAGTGTTTTAAATTTTTAAAGCAATATATACACATAATTATGAAAATTTGTATCTGCAAGGGATATTACAAATTGGCGAACTTTCGATTGATGTTAGAGCTGGAAAATGTATCGTCAGTTTCTGTCAATAACTCTTTAAAAAGTATAAAAAGTTCGTACACGTTACTAAAAAGCAGAATATGTTTTACCGTGTTTTTAGAGCAGACAAAAATTAAAAAATAATTTGTCTGAGCCACACGTTGATTTCAAACCCCATAGAGATTCCGAACTTCTTACAAACTGCCCGGAAATTTTTGATTTTGAATTTCAAATATAGATGTCAAAATACTTGTATGATCAAAAGGATAAACATGAGCCACGTGTGCAACATAACCATAAAAGGTGTAATAAAGAGTAGCAATCATTGATATTATTTGCATTGCAATAAAATTGGTAGTTAAATTTAAATTCAACTATTAAATTAATAGTTGAATTAAAATTTAACTAACTGCTCGCCACCTAGGTTTTTTAATCATACAAGTATTTTGGCAGCTATTAAAAATTCCAAATGAAAGCTTTTCTGGACAATTTGTAAAAAGTTCTGAATCTCTATGGGACTTTTAAATCAACGTGTGGCTAAGAGAAATTATTTTTTTAATTTTTTGTCCATGTTAAAAACATGATAAATTTAAAATATTTTGTATTTAAACAATTATCGCTCTTGATTTTTCTTTAGTGGCTATCAAAACCATGTTTTGAGACCCTTGTAAGAAGTCAAATCCCAGGTTAAAGATTTATTATAGACTGACGTCAAAGTACGGCATTGTTCCAATATTTTTTCTCACAACTTAAGAAACGATTTTCCATGTTTGCAACTTTTACTATTTTGCTTCTGATTAATATATAAATACGAAAGCCATTGTATAAATGCTTTTAATACCAGTTTTTTGATATCAAAAGTCAAAATAGCAAGTAGAAATGACTTTTCAAATAACGTCGGAGAAAATTTTTTGAAACAATCCTATGTTACACCGGTATTGATCGATGTTAAAACGTCGAGCCATGTACGTCCTACTTCGTCTATTTCTTGTGCTACTTGGGAGCGAAGCGCTACATGAACACAGTAAAATACAACAGCAGACAAGTGTTGGTTTTGTTTAAAAACATTTTCAAGGAATTTTTGACAGTGCTCCGAATCAAGCTGAGCCTTCTAATACCAGCTATGACGTCATCTCTGGTATTACGTCATTCGTGCGGCTTTTCATCGAATTGTACTGCAGCAGCTGCAGTCCTTTAACTGGCTGACTGTTAGGTCTGTCAGGCCACAGCGCTACAAAGGTAAGTTAAAACTTGAATATTACTTATTGCTGAAGAGTATTTTCATATTTCCGTGGTATAATTCGTCTCCTCGTTTAAAGGAGATTATGTTTTGCGCAAAAGAGAAAAACTATCACGCAGTTGTTGTTGGAAAGTGAATGTTTTGTGAAAGTAGGGCTTGAATGCAGTTGCGCTTTAGTTTTGTGTTCATAAAGCTTCTAACTTGAATTCTTACTCTTTTATTGAAATATAAATCTTACAGGCGCATGTTTAATGCCTTCAGATTGTAATTTATTTTTCCAAGAGCAAAATTTAACAATTGTAAAGGTCACGGTAACGATCCGCGCTCATTTGCAAAACGTTGTGCAATAATAATTGTAGCTAAATAAATGTATGAGTAATTTATTTGAGACTATACTGTACATTACTTTCGACTTCACAGTGTAAATGTAATTTGCGTAGGTATTTATTTAATTTATTCTTATTTTGAGTGTTATTCAATTGAAAGAACCATTTTCTTAGAAAAACCTTTGAATGTCAAGTTTCTCATACGATTGAAACTTTTTCTCAGTCGGGTTCGAATTACTGACACTGAAGCATAATATTGGCGCTTTTCATGTCTCTCGATTATAACTTATGATTTATATCATTTGCATTGCTTCATTTATGATTTTTCATTCAGTCATCTATTTGTTCCATGCTAAAACTGTTGACAGAAATAGCTTTAAAAAAAAAAAAAAATCATTCGACAAGTAACTAGGAAATTTTAAGTGTCAAATTTGAAAGATACATTCCCTGTGATATGTTTTACAATGATGTGTGTTGCTGTCAAAAAGTAAGATCTCCTACTTATGAACATTTCAGACCTGGCAGTCTCCATGTAATGACCTGTCAGTTGAAGTGGTCAGTTGCCTCTTATGTGATTTTCAAGGGAAGAAATATTGACTTTATAGCATGAACAGTATACATATATCAAGGATGTCTATTTGCCTCTCCCTTTAGCCCCCCCCCCCCCCCACCCCAAATATCAAAAGATTTGGACTCTGAAAAGAATGAGACTTCCTCCCCCTCAAGAAATATTTCCAAAAACAACTAAAAATTTTCTGGTACAGTACAGTCCCCCCCCCTCCCCGGGGAAATCCGATTACCTCGAAATTACATTTTCGGGAGGGGAAAAATTCTTTTTTAAAATAAAACTCCAAATTTTGCATTGTGAAGCACAAGCACATACTTATCAACAATGGGAAAAAAAATTGGATATTGAACAATTAAAAAAAAAGCTTGAGTATCATAATGATATTTTAATATGCTAGGTTATATAAACTAGACATTACTGTGGGAGGGGGGGTCGAACGGGGCTTGTGCCTTCAGAAGCAAATTTAAAGAGGGAAGCCAATTTAAAGAGTTAAATCGATAAAGTATCTGAACAAATATACTTTTGCCGTAAATACCAAAAAAAAAAAAAAAAAGAAACTGAAACGTAAAAAGGACAATCAAATGCAAAATGAAATTTAATACAGGATGAATGAAGAGATAGGGAGAGGGAGGGGGTAGTAATTGGCAGAATATATTTCTTATAGTTACTAATGCTTGCTATACCTTATCAAATTGCCTTACTTTTAGCAGTGTTTTAAGCACAAATGTCCTTAAAAGAAGCATTACAAGCCAATGCATGTGTTGAATATTTTCTTTTGGGTAAAAAAAGAAAGAACAAAAAAAAAAAAAAAATTGTGGAGAAAATTTTGTTTTATTGCACTTATAATATAATTTATCATACATGAAAGTAGATACAGATAATGTTGCTGATTATAGTGCAAATTGTTCAAAAATAATTTCTATAATTATACAATTTTTCATATTTTCTATGCCTTCTTATTTTCTAATGTTTAACTTGCTCGAAGTTGATGTTCAGAAAAAAATTTTAAATTGTTGTTAATTCTGAATTAAAATTAAATTGTAATTTCATAACCAGCATACTCTACTGGAATGGATATTCAAAAATAATATCATGAAGATTAAAATTTTATTTGTCTTCAATAATTTCTGGTAGTGGAAAAAGTTTTAAAGTATTGTCTTGCTCTTTAACTAAAAATATTTTTTTTCTTTTTTTGCTGTTTTATCTCTTGTAAAGATTTTAAAATTAATATTTAAACATCAATGTGTCAGTTGAACGAAAAGAACTTAAACTCTTTAAGAACTGTTGGGGTATGAAATAAAACTTTAGTATAAACTATCATGGAGAAAAACTTTGTTTTGTAGTACTATTTACAAAAACAATATAATTGCAAAAAATCAGTCAGATATTCTTTATTTTACATTGAAATTCCATTACAAATGCTTAAAGCTATAAGCTTTTGTAATAATTTGGATGTGAATAATTTGAATGAGTTCCAGCCTATAGCTCATAACTATGATAAAGGGATTTTTGTTGGAAATAACATTGGTTTATTGCTCATGTACAAGCTTAAACATTTTACTTCTTAACATATATTCACCAAGTAAAATTGCAATTTTGTTAACTGCTAAACAGTTCCTGACATTGAATTGGATAACATAAAAAATGCCAATTTCTCTTGTCAAAAAACCTGCATCTGTGCCCACAGTTATTTTTTTTGCCTTTTGAGATTCAAGTGAGGTTTTAAAGCAGAATATTTTTACTGAAGTAAATTATATCATGTTTTCATTTATTTATTTATTTTTTATCCTTGCATTCTTTTATGATTGTGTGTGGAGGAATTCTTACAGTAGCTTTATTTTTCCTCCTTGTACACTTTTATAATTGTGTGTGAATGAATTCTTAAGTATTTTGGTTCACAGCTGTTTAAGTTGATAGAAGAGTAAAAAGGGTAGAGGTGATATTGGAATCATAACTTCTCCCATAAATCATTTTGTAATGCAATTTAGCTGTCAAAGTTGTTTGAACATCTGTTGGCTAACATTTTTATTGCTGTCTTCCTTGAACTATTTGACTTATGTAGTTTTAGTACATAATTCTCTGTTTTTTAGTGAAAAATAATGTCCAGACTGCGTAGTAAAACAATGCTTAAATAAATAACCAAACTGTCCTCAATGCTGCTTTTGGATTTCCACTATATTCTCACAATTTATACTATAAAATATTCTAAAGTAGTAACGTCTGCGCCTTGTCCTTCTTTTTTCAAACTGTAAAAATTAATACTATGGGGATTTATTTTCTCAATTTGAGAGTAAAAATGAAGCATAAGAAAAGTTTTTCTTATTGCAGTCACAGGTATTTGATTTGTATGTCTTGTTAAAATTTAATCAATTCTATACATTTACTATTTTCTGATAGAATTCTGACTTGAATTTTTTTAATCCACCAGTAGAATATTTTGTTCTTTCATGAGTATTTATTAAATAAAGATAATGCATGCTGACTTTTTAGGTAAAAAAGTTGTATGTTTGTGTCACTAATAGCGTAAAATTAAATAATTTGTATAGTGTTAAGTTATTTAAAATCAAAATACCGTTCAAAACAACATAGTAAACTAATCTAAAGATGCCATCAAAAATTTAGCGACAGAAATGTGTAAAATCTTTTTTTTTTAGTTCTTATTCTTTAAATAAATCACTGTTGGACTTATTTTCTAAGATATATTTTAGTACATATTTCTTCCTGAAGGTAACTTAAAAGTTTTTTTTTCTAAAAAATTTAAAATTTGTTTCGGGAAAATTTCTTGGTGGCAATGCCAAGTTAAGCGAGAAAATACACCCAAAATGTTTTGGTTTTTATTGCGAAAATAACACATTCTATGTAAATGAGTTTCAATCTACCTTTTTGTTTGGAAGGCCCCTCAAACCCCAAGCTGGGTTCTCCCAAGCATGTTTTTGATTTTTTTCTGGACTACAGCACTATTTTTTTTATTGATCAAAAAATATTGATTGTTTATAGCACATAAAAATATATGTTAAAATATTTGAATAACTTTGGTGAATTTCAGTTAGGTTTCAAAAACAGATTTAAAATTTTATATATTTAAAAAAATATTTTATCAGATACCAATAATTCCAAATAAAGAATACTCTCAAGTGTAGGCTATAAGATAGTCTAAAAGCTTTCTTATTTGAATTTTTACAATATATATTGAATATTGAATGATTTTAGTTAAATTACTGATTAATGAGGCTGTATTAATTTATATACTAATAGAGCAAAAAGGAATAGTTTATTTCAGAAACCTGTCGAAAGGTTTTTTTTACTTTATAGTTTAAAAAAGAGAAAATTATTAAATTATTTAATAGGAATAAACACTTTAAAACAAAAAGAAATATGACGTAAATTTATCTCTTTCAGTTTAAAAAATTGTTATCTTTAGCGGAAAATTTTAAGATGAAGCTAAAAATGCTTTTTCAAAATTTTAGAATACTTAACTTGTTTGAAGTAAACTTTTCAAATAACTAATGGTTTATAAAACTCTAAACAGCTTTATAATATATTAAAAATCTTTGTTATATCATATTTAAGATAATTAATTAAAAGTTCTAATTCATAATATGTTCTTATGTTTTATTTTGTAAACCTGCTTAAAAGCAGTAAAGAACAAAGAGGATTATGCATCAAGATGCTGCCAATGTCAATGAGTTTACTTTTTGTGTTCTCTTTAAAAATACATTTGAGTGAAAAGTTGCTTGTTAGATCTTTCTAGCCAACTAATTAGAGAAAATATCCTTCTCAAACCTTTGAGTAGAAGTTACTATGTGTTGGCCTTTGCCTTTCAAGATCAGCTTAGTGTAAACTGTTTTCATTGCCACATTTAATTTGATTTTTGGTTAAAGTTTACGATAAAACCTGTTCTTCCAATTGCATGAATGCACACAAGGAGGGAAAGGAGATAAGAAGGTTTGAGCTGCACAATATGCATATGTTCGAATAAATTTTCTAATAATTGATTAAGGTACTAAAAAATTATTTTTAACATCACAATTAGGTTTTCAAAGGTTTCTACAGCTTTTGTTAGAACAGAGTAATTAACTGGCTTGTCTTACAGCATTTGCTTTCCTCTTATTTTAAAGTAATCTTACTTTAATCTTCAGATTTTGATTAAATTTAGATTTCTCCCTGGTCTTAGGGGATCATCTTTAATAATTCTTTTACATTTCTTATGGATATATTTTAAAGTTTGACTGTCTTGTCTGAAAATATACTACTAATATTTTGATATTTGTTGAAGACTGAACAAACTTGTAAAAAACGTATGTTATGACATTTTAGTCGATTCATGATCTAATCTTGTTCTGTTAGTTAAACAGAAAAATCATTTTTTATTGCTTAGGATAAATTACATTGTTACACTTCTTTGAAGGGTGATTTCAGTTTCTAATACAAAATATAGGTTACTTTCATAAAAGGTAATTCTGAATCATCTGAATACCTGTATACACTTAAACTGTAGAAGATTCCTTGCTGTTCTTCATTGGAAGGTTTTAAAATTAGTGTTCAATTTATGTTGTTTTAAAAAATAAATTATTTTGTTGATTTGAAGCTATTCAAATCTTTTTACATTGTAATATTGTATACAATATAATTTTTTTCGTTTAGAAATTTTGCATGCTGTCAAATAAGAACTCAGAATTCTTAAACATTAAGAAATTTAATTAGAGTAGAAGGCTAAGATTTTTTTTGTTAAATTAAGTAATTTCATGCTATCGTGGTATTCACTGTATTGTATGTTATGTACATTCATATTGTATTAACTACTTTATTTGATTAAATGGTGTTCTATTTTCTTAAATAATATTTTTTTTTAGTTATTTTCAAAAATCCGAATAATTTAAACATTCAAACAACCTATGGTCCCAATTAGTTTGGGTTTTTGATGCTCTGCTGCATTTTTTTTTTTTTTTTTTGGTTTTAAATGGCGGAATTTATATTAGTTTATTTTGCCTCCCATTCCTCAAAATGGTTCAAACTTTGTTTTTTAAAATTGCTTCTTAGCAGTTATAAATAAATGTAAAGTGAACAAAATTGTTTCTTAAAATGGCTTAGTTTGGTACAGCCAAGTTTCAATAACTGGCATATTCTTTTGTCTCAAAGTTTTCAAATTGAAAGATTTAACCATTTTAAAACTATCCAGCGTTGACTGTAGTTGTTTTTTCTTCTGATTTTCTAACTGCATTTACTTCAGACATAGTTGCTAACCGAATCCTTCACTTCTCTGCCTCACAGTGTAGCACTGCGTCATGAGCAACACGAGTGTCTCTATCAGTATGGTGTCCTCCTCTTCTGACTCAGCCAGGCATATATGCAGAGTCAGTGTCTCAAGCAGCCAGGAAGTGGAAGCACTCGCGAGGCTGGACTGGCCTCCACAACAGGTGAAGCCAGCGGACATCCAGAGGCTGCAAGAACTCTCCAGCCCTGTTGCAGCCAGGCACTAGTCGACAAACATAGAAGAGTAAGTCCGTACTTCGATGGTGGTCTCTTTTCTTGGCTTCCTTTTTTTCCCGATGAAGGGCTTTTCTTAACCTTTTGGATCCGGGCTGTTTATATAGAAATTTTCTTTTGACTCAGGTAGTACGACAGTTGAACCACATATGTCTTTTCCATTGAAAAGAGAAGGTATAAACTGTCGTACCAGACGTATGAAACCTTGAAAATATCCCTGGCTCCAAAGGGTTTGAGTCAAAATCTCAACCCCGTCCTTTAAAAAAAAAAGACTTAAGGTACAGCATGTGTACCGTCCGGTTCCTAAAGGTTAAATTGTTTCATTAAATAAATAGTTAATTTTTTTCAACTTCAAAGGTTTTATTTGTTGTTTGACTGTAAAAGTTAGTAAAGTCGTAGTTGAGGAAATCTTGTTATAACAAAATAGCCATTTCAATAAAGCAAATTCAGTCTTGATTTAATTTCTATTGCAATGAAATTCCTATTACAACGAACAAAATTTGATGGCATAAATACTATGTTGAAAAGTACAAATGCGCAGGAATACTGCAGACACATGTTTTGACGTTACAAAGAACCCTTTTTTCAATGCAAGAAATAGTGAGCTTATGGATGCACAGACAACCGTCTGTCAATGTCTGTGCATCCGCAATTTTTTGCATTAAAAAAGGCATTCCTTTTAACGCTGAATCATGTGTCTGCAGTAATCCTGCGCATTTGTGTTTTTCAACATTGTATTTATGCTATTATATTCATGCTCAAATGTATTTATTTAACAAAATTATACAATCAAGCCTGTTTATCTCAAACTTGCCTACCTCGAAAACCTCTCTATGTTGAAGGTTTTCAATTTCTTCCCTTTTACAACATTTAAGTCAAGCCTACTTATTAGAATATCAGTTATAAGAATATCCCGCTTAATTTAATATATTTTTAATGTCCAAAACAGTTATAATGTATTATTTTGATCCCGATTAATAGAATATCCCACTTTTTAGAATATTTTTTCATGACAAAATAGCTATTCCAGTAAGCGGGATCGACTGATATAATTTTTAATGTCGGAAAAACTCTTGCTAAGAAATTTTTATTTATTTTTTTATTTAATATTTAGAAACGTTAATATTACAGTATAAATAATTTTGCTAGAAGCTAAAAATTAAAGAATTTTTGACAGAACTAATACTTCAGTTAAAATTTCAGGTATATATGTTTGAAGTTTGTTTAAAATATTTAAAACTTGTGGTATATAACTGTTCATTGACTCTCTAAAGTTGCACCTTATAAGCCAGGTACAATCCAAAATTGAGCCTAAAACCTGTTACTGCATGACTTTTGCATATTTATTTTTGTAAAATTGTAATCGATAAGTTAAATGAATATATCTTAATTTGTAATTTAGCTATGTTTATAAAGAGATTTTAAATTAGATATTAAACAATTTTTCTTTTTGGGGATTGATTCAAGTATTCAAAATTAGAAATTATGTTGATATTCTCTATAACCTATTGCTAGGTTCTTAATCTAGCCTGGCTGATTTCCTCAACATTTATTTTACCTTGAAACAAATGCTGTGTATTATAGAATGATTTTTTTAATTATGTGTGACATATTATCATCAGAATTTGTTTTTGAGCAATTTGCTTAGCTTGAAGTTTGTTTTAATTTTATTTTGATTCAAAATTTTGGTTTAATTTTTTTAAATAAGGATTTTATTTCATTTTAAGATTTTTTTTTTTTTAAAGTGTTCTCATGCTCATTGCACTTTACTGAAAAATTCTTTTTTGCAATTGCTTCATTAACCTGAATATATTTTGATTTTTAGCTTAAAAATTCTTTGCTAAAAAATCATTTAAAATTTCGAATATTGCCAACAATCTAGAAATGCTTCTTAAGTTTTGATCATTTTTCTTCACAAGAGACTTGTTTATTTGAAAGTGTTCAGTGCTTAGATAAAATATTGATTTCTTAGTTAGGTTTTTAATAGACTCAAACATCAAAGATTGAAAATAATCTATGTATAGTTCTTTAGAAACTAATAGAATGTAGCCTAAATTATTTGGGGTAGTTGACTTATTATGTTTAACTCTATAAATGAGATAAATGTATTATCTAAAGTGATTTTTTTTAAATGTATATCACTTACGAAAACTTTTTTTGAAAAATTTAGTTTAAGCATTATAATCATAGTTTCTCAAACTTTCATAACCTAATTTTGACTAAGAATCTCATTCAGAATTTGATTAAAAAAATATTATGCATTCTTCGACTCAGTCTTTTGCCAGGTTTTTGTTTCTTGTAATTATTTCACTCTACTGAAAGAAAGACCTAAATAAGATCTACAAACTTGATTTTTCTCAAACAAATATTGTACAATTAAATTTTTTTGGCAATCAGTTGCCAATTTTGTAGTCCTTCCAAGAAAATTCCAAGGTGAGATTTTTTGACTTGTTAAGTGAAATCTGTATGAGAGCAGTGCAAATGGATTTTTTTTTGTGAGATTTTTAAAAAATGTTATGGGAATAAGGCAATCCAACGTTGTAATACTAACTCTGTCATAAATAATAGTGTTGAAAAATTAGTAAATAAGTTGAAAAACCATACAGGTCGCTTTTTGTTATTCTACTGGTTTTCCACTTCCTATTTTTGTGATTGAGGTTGATGTAAGATTCCGGGAGGAGCGTAACATTTTTCTGCAGAAAAGTTTAAAGAAAGAAGTTTGCAGACAATTTTAAATTTTATATGTGGCTGTTGAAAGCTGCATTCTTAGAATTCCTTCTAAAGTGAAGTTATTTATTGAACATTATGAAAGCAGCATGCAAACTAGTCATGCTTTGTCTAGCAAATAGTTTGAAGATTGTACAATCATGTCCCTGAATTTAGGAGGTGGTAGTTTCAATCTGGGTTTATTTGATGAACTATGTTTGAGGAAATCAAAGATCCAAGCATGAACAAGAAATAGTTGTTGTTTTTTTTTTTTTTTTTGGTAAGTATTTTGCAGTATTTTCTTCTAAGATTTTTTTAACCTTCTGAGGTTTATGGATGGAATTTTTGTTACTAGTTTAAAAACTGTTGGGAGTGTCGAGATTTTTTTTTTCTGCCAGTGATATTTCCTTCAAAATGTTCAAAAAAAATTTTTCAATTTACTTTTCTAGCAAATGAACACATGAATTTATTCTGGTTTTCTATGCAAAATTGATTTTAATTGATTATAACTTATAGATATTTTAAATTATATTTTTGAAAATTGAAATAATTCCTTAAATGCACTTTCGAACTTGGTCCTAATTAAATTAAAATTTTGAGCAATTTTTGAACAATTAACCCCTTTGTATTCTTTAGTAACAACCAATTCGAATTGTATTTTCCTGGCTGATTAAAGTAAAAAATATGGCAGGCTATTTAATGTTAGTGAAATTATTTTAAATATTTTAATATTTAAACATAAATTTAATTTTTTTTTGTAAATTACCGAAATGTCGTAGTTTTTATGTAAAAGTAAAATTTTAAAGTTTCTTACAGTTTATCTATTTTCCTTGCTTGGGTTGTAAATGTTCTCTCTGATCATATTATCTTGTTTATATATGTACTATTCAATGTCCAAAAAAAAAAAAAAAAAGGATAATTGAAGAAGAAACATTTGAAGCATTATTTAAAATGTTATGGGACAGTGTATCTCTTAGTATTTTCTCTGTGAAAACACTAAGTTTAAAATGTATGCCATTATAACAAATTATTGTTGTTGCAATATGTTCATTGATTTTTAGTTTCTAATCTAGTTGATCATGCTTTTATTCGTTAAAGCACGAAAGGTAATATTAAAATTGAAATCTCTGTTAAACAGCAAGAATTTTAAAGATTGTTGAAAGATATTAAGAATGGTTTTCAGACTAGCACATGTGATGTAAGGATTTTTTAATCTCTTAATTAAAACTTTTTTATATTTTAAGTAATTTTTATTTAGAATTTCAAGTCTAATTTAGAATGTAGCACTTATTCCCTATTTCATATTTTTATTTCTCTAATCATTGGATCAGTAATAGCAGCCGAATTAACATTACATTAAAAAGTTTGTTTAGTAAATTTTTTGATTAAAATTTATGCCATAGCATTTCTTGATTCAACATGAGTTGCATGATGTAATAAAATTAACTGTCATAGCTACTTCTGAAAATTTGTAGAATTTGGTAAGCCACATCGGTTATTTGTATAGAACTAAGTTTATGTAGTTTTTAAACCTATTTTATTCTATAACAAGGGCAAGATAATGTATTTGGGTTTTGAATAAATTCTAACATTTCTTGAATTATTTATCAAATTGTTTGCTCTTTTATTCCATTAAAGTTTTATGACAAATAAAAGATTTATAAAATATGTAAAGCTCTGGTGAAATAGTGAATTGGAGCAGATTCTTCAAATTGGGAAAACTGAAATCTTTGTATTTTGAAAAATGTTCCTATTTACAAAAACTGGCAAAAGTTACATTCTTAGCTTCTGAAGTTTTCCTCTCTATAATAGTATATTTTGTGTATTCTTAAGTTTCTACAAACCATTCTGAGTACAGTTTGAAAGAAAATTGCCTTAAAATCTCCAAACATACTTATAAATGTTAATTTTAATACAATTACTCACAGTGGTACTGTAACTACTCTTATTTTATGCTATATTATTCAAGGCATCTAACTTATATGCAATTGTTGGTTTTTGTCATAGAGCTCTGGTATTTAGCGGAACATGTTTAGAAATACTGATTTAGCATGACAGGTTATGAGTATCTTTTTAAACAAAAAGTCGATGAATTTTTTACCTTATTTCAGAGAAGTAAAGGAATTCGGATGTTAAAATAAACTGAGCATGAAGTTTAGAATTTTCAAATTATAGTTAATATTTACTGTATTATATATTATATAGTGTTCCAATAATTAAGCTTCATTTAGAAAATCCCAATATAAAGTGTCAATGCTGGTTGTTTAACCAAAATGTCATTTTGGTTCAACAACTACTTTAATCCCGTACCAAGTTCGAATGCATATCTCTCTTTACTCCATTTAGAACCATCCATCTTTGTTTATTAGAATTTTATCCATTCTCTCCATAAATGAATGACGTCACTGCACGCTAGCATTCTGGTTTTGTTTTTAATTTGGCTTCCTTCTCTCCCTCCCCTCGGAGACACTTCGCCCAATCTCATCCCCCCTCCTTGATATCTAAGCTTTGTTCTATTCACCAGGTGAAGATACAGAGTTCTTAGATACTGTATTCTGCTTGTATCTTGCCTATATGGCAAGCTTTCTCTATTGTGTACAATAAAACTCCAGCAGAGCCTGAATCCGATTTTGTTTCCTTATGAATGTCACAAGACTTCCCTGGGGAACTCTCTTTGTGTGTGTCTTTGCTGCAAGGGGATTGAAAAACTAGAAACGTTGGCCTTTATGGTACTGTAGATGTGTGTTACTAAATATTTCTTGGACTGGTTGCTAAATACTTCTGGGGCACCGGCTCTCTTCTTCTATGTGTAGATGTGAGTATGTTTATAAGTTTGATTTGCGGAAGAAAATATTAAACTTGTAATTTTTCCAAATTTAGGAGTACCATTATTTTTTTAAAACTTGTTATGCTTATAACTCATAAAATTTTGTTTATATGTTTGATTTCAGACAGATACTAAAAGTTTCATTTTAGATATGCTTCTCATGTGTAAAATCTTTTAATATTTTCTCTATTTTCCCCTCCTTCATATATTTTTTTTTCCTTAGTTTAGAAATAGAATCTTTTACTTTTGTATGCTTTGAATTCATAAAATTGTTAAAAATTTATTCAATTACAGACAGATACCAAAAATTTTGCTAGATATTTCTACTCTTTAGTGATTTTTTTCTTTTCTTTTTTTTGGTCACCCTCCAAAAAAATTTTATTTCTCTTTCATTGTATTTTTGTGTTATTTTTAATTCTTCAGAATTTTTCCTTTACTTAATTAAAATATGTTTAGTATAATTTCCAAAAGAAACGAGTTACTTTTGAAAAAAAAATGTATTTTAGGTATAAAAAAGTATTAAGTGCAACTTGGTGAAAAACAAGAGGTGACTATTTCAAAGAGCATGGGACCCGGGGGATAAAATCAGTTTGTTATTAAAATTATGCTGTTTCAGAGACCTCAGATCTTGCTTCAACTTTGATACCAGTCTGCTTCTTCTTGTTTTGATGAAACCAAAATTCATAATGATGCAATCAAACCGTTAGAAATTGAGAAAACGTAAATACTCACTAATATCAAATTAGGAAAAACGCTCCTATTAAGTACTGTAGTTATGTTCATTAAAAATCCAAGTGACATATTTGTTTAACCACCCTGCGGTTGGGCAGTCCCAGGAATACATGTTAAATGGACGAGATATCTCGTCATAAACGGCAAGGTGGTTAATAATCATAGAATGAAGCCTCCAAAATCCAAACAAATTGAAGCTGAGCCCTTTTTGGAATTCTTTGGATTCTGGAAGGTTTGACTTTTCTAGGTGGTATATTTAAACTCTTGTTATATTAGCTCAAAATGATCAATAAGTCATAATTTTAATAACAAAGCAGTTTCACCCCTGATAGAGCATACATGGTACACTCCTGCTCAGTTCGAGAAAAATACTCAAATACCTAGACAAAGATGAAAGCACTGAACTGACTGTCTGAAATGCTGTTATTAATTACAGGAAAAGTACTGAAATTGATGTTTCTGTGCTATGTCAAGGGAAAAAACAATTGTATTTTCATAATTCAAGTTCTTGTTTATGACAAACTCGCTGAAGTCACATTTTTGTAGTTTATCCAGGAAAGACAGAAAAGTGTTCTTATCAGCAGCCCATTGATTCAAACAAAAACTTTACTGTTGAACAAAGCTATGAATGGCAACTCTGCTTTATTAGCTGTATAAAAAGGAATAGCTCAACAGTTGACAGTTACTGGAGTAAAGTTGTCATGGATACTGTCACAGAAAAAGAATATTATCAGAGTTTGAGGGTTTAATAGCAACAGAAAAGACCTGTCTTCAGCAGTTGAATAACACGAATGAATCTGGATTCTGTTTTAAGTATTTTCTGCCAAAAGTTAAGTTTCTGAAAAAGAATCCTCAGCCCTAGGATTCAAAATGAATAAAGAATGTCTGACAAGCATGGATTATAGCAATGCTATAGCTAGTAATAAATTGTTACTAATTGCTATTGGCGAGTTTGCAAAGCCACATGCTTTAAAGAACATGAATACGGCAACTTTACCAGTTTTCTAGAGAAATACTAATAGACTTGGATGAACAATAATCTATTTCAAAAATAGTTTTGAATGCAATTCAATCTTTCAGTTTCAAAATTCAATATAGCAAACATTTAAATGCAATGCATAGTAGAGCCTTATTGTGTAGAACTAAATTTAATAACCTTTCACAGTCGTAACAAACTGAATCGGCTGAGCCCAGACTTGTTTAAGGCTTGCTTAACGAAGTTTTTCTACTGACTACGCCTTGTTTTATCCCTCTGGAGTCTTAGGTAAAGATGACTATAGAAATCTAGCTTTCTCTATCAAATAAAACATTAAAAAAAAAAATAAGGATTAAAGATGCAAGAGAGAAAAGGGTTTTCAAGATTGGATTGGACTGTGACAAGGGCTACATGAAAATTCATTTATTGTTTTTCAGGAGTAAATCTTATTAATAGATTATGGAAGCTAACAAAGATGAACAAAAACTCTGGAAAACCTTTAAAAAATAATAAAAGTTTTGTACTAGGGGGAAAAACACCTTAATTAAAAAAAAAAAAATATTTTATATACATAGTTATTTATGAAAAAAAATGAGGGTAGATGTTTCTGCATTTAAGAAATTAATACCTTTGAAACACTGAAATCCTAAATAATGTTCATTATCTGTTTAAACCTGCGAGGAAAACTTTTATCCCAATTAATAATTTATTACAAAAGGATGTTGTAAATTAACTGCGAACAAAATGCTATAACATTTTCTGAAAAGCAAGGATTTTCAAAGCATAAACATTTGTCTGACTAAAATTTTTTAAAAAGTATTTTGTTGAATAATGTGGGAAGGTTTAGATTGGTAGGATTGTAATTAGCGAACTTTCTATTTTAGTTAAAATTATTTTATTGTTCATCATATATTTTTTAACAAAACTTATGTTTACCTTTTCGTCTTTTTCCAGGCTTCACATGTAAATCGCATCAAAGGATTATTTCTAGAAGATCACATATTTCGGCTATCACTTCTATTGGCACCTAAAATGGTTACCCAAGCTATCATGGAGGGGGGACTTTCAAATTCAGCAAATGCTGCGGGTGATAGCGAACAGTCTGAGCTTCTAGCACTCGCGGTCAACTGCCGGGACGAGGATTGCCTCAGGAGTCCCGATTCCGTGGTGACCATCCTGCCGACCGATGCCATCGACAGCAAGCTGCTGGCGGGCACGGTCAACGAGACCTACGAAGGGAGCATCAAGGATGGGTCCGTAGACCTGAACGATGACAAGGATCACAGTGACATCATTCTCACTTTGGATGGCGATCCGAGCAAGAAGGAGGAGTCGCAGTCTGTCGAGTCTCTCCAAGCTCTGATTTTCCAAGTGTTCATCCCATTTCTCATCGCAGGCTGTGGGACGGTTGCTGCCGGAATCGTCCTCGACATTGTGCAGGTTTGTTTATGCCTTCAATCCGTTTGTGTATTTCAGAGTGTAAGCAGTCGTGGAAAGTTTTTTGCCAAAAAGTTAAAATTGGGAAAAAAAGCTTCAACAAAATTCCAAAATGTCTAAAGTTAATGAATACATTCATATATCTTTTTAAATGCCTCAATGCATTTCATCTCCAGTTGAAAACTAAATTTGTATTATGTAGGGATGTTACGTATTCAAAAATTCAGTACATTATTCTTTACGTTATTCATTCGTTATTTTTCTCATATAAGGATTTTATTTTATTCATTCATTTTTTAATGATTTATTCATTCATTCAGTTATTCATTCATTTGATAAAAAATATTTTCAATTGAATCGAAAATATTTCATTTGAAAAATATTTTATTTTTTGCTTTTTCCCTTACTTATTGCTAAGTGAAATTTTTATTCCCCCCCCCCTTTTTTATGCCCTGTAATTTGCAACTAAATTTCTAATTTTTCTATTTTTAAAAAGAAGTTATTTTTATTGTTTCATTTTGTCCCCACAGTCTTCCATTTTAAAATTAATAAAAGATGCCTATTTTAGTCGCTGTAGAATTGGCAAAGTTTCAGATAAGGTGAGCGTAGCCGAATGAGGAGGGAACATAAAAATTTTATGGCACATGCTTTCAATGTGTCTCTGTTTAATTTAGAGGCTAACGCACATCTGCAGAAGTTGCCATCCTCAAAAACTAATACAGTGAAATCTGTGTATAACGATACTCAAGGGACCGAGAAGAAATATCGTTATAGACAGATTATCATTATAGACAGCTTGAGCAAACAACTCAAACTGTTGGCTGGGTCCAAACCAAAATATCGTAATAGGCAGGTTTATCGTTATGTACAGTATCGTTATACACAGGTTTCACTGTAGATGAGTTCATTTCGGCCTCTAAACCGTATGTTTGCCTTTCCAGCTCACACATGGCCAGACAGTATTTAAACATCTCTCATATTTGTATAAATAATTACATATTTTAATGAAGTAAAGCAGCAAATCAGTAAAATACAGTATTGCATTGATTTGGCAAGGCTGTTATGATGAAACAGAAGGGAAATTTCATGTATCTAATTACATTTTCTATAACCCTCTATTTCTCTTGAACTTCATTTGTAGACGTGACCTAGATTTAAATAAATTCTGATCTACACATTTGAACTTTAGTAATAATATTTTTCTCTAAATTGTTCTGTAGTTATTCTCAGGTCTTGTGAACGCTTTTTGCAGAAATTGGAACGGAAGACAGGTCTAATAGTTATTCAAAAGTAGTCTTAGTAGGAAATGAATTTAAAATGAAAATACACCATAGAGAGAAACAATCAAAAATATCTAAAGTTCAAGGCTAAAACTGATCCAAGGGTTATGCAGACCTTCTGCTACATTCATGCCTCAAAGCAGAATACTGCTAAATTTGGAACGTACGTCGCAGAACAGATATCTGAACTGCAGAAAAACTCTGTTCAAGTGTGAGGGAAAAATTCTGAAAATTTTCTGCAGAAATCTGTAGAATTCCTGCAGAAAAGGCAGTTTTCTAACTGAAGATAAAATTTTGCAGAAATTCAGAACAATTTATTCTAATTGGAAAAAAAATTTGAAATTTCTGCAAATTGTACTTATTAGACAGGAAATCAAAAAGTCGATTTGTTTGAGACATTTGCAGGAACTTTAAATTTGCTTCCAGCTGGAAAAAATCTGCAGATTTTGCACAAAATTACATGTTTGGTAAAAATACATTTGCAGAAAATTGTTTGACTACACCTGTTTTATGCTCCTTAACCGTCCTGCCTCCGAGACTTGGTCTCATCATTGGCCATGTGATTCTGAGTGAAAACATTGCTTCTAATGTGGTGTCAAACCATTCAGAGCTCTTTGATGTTTGGAGGAGCTGACATAGAGTGAAGTCTTTTATTTTCTGTCAAGAATGTGTGGCTGGAATTTTAATTTCAGGCTTTTTCCTGCAGTAAGACTGAGTACTGAACACACTCCTTTCATAGTCCTGTATGAAACCGTTTTGATTTCAGGATCATGGTTTTTGAAAACAGTCATGCATCTACGTGTACTGTACAGTGCTTAAAGTACTTGCAGAACAATTTTGTTTGAATGATTTTACGTTTCAGAACATCACAAAGTATTTTGCTTTGGGGCATACATGGTTAAGATATTTAATGGTTTAGTTCACATTTGTTTGAATGGATTTTTTTTATTTTAATGTCTATCAGTTTTATTCAATGGATTGCTTTATTTAAAAACTAAATTTAATTTTGAATTTCACCAATGTTGATTTTGACAACATTTGAGCAAATAAAGGTTCTGTTTTGATCAGTTGTGTAAAGTTTCTTGAAAACGAGCAGTGATACATCTGTAAAGAAAAGTGCCACCCTTATCGCTTTTGTGGTTTATACCAGTGATTCTCAACCTTTTTACAGCCACTGCCCCCCTGTAGGGTTGAAATGTTTTTCAGCGCCCCCTTTGCGGACGTACGTAAAAGTGGTAGAGGGGGGGGGGGGGGCGTTTTCTTGACAGGTTTAATCCTATAATTTTGCCCAAACAGATAGTTGAAAAATGACTATAAAGTTAAAAACTTATGCATTTTTTTTTTCTTTTTCTTTAAGATAATTTTTAGAAAAAGTGGGCATTTTCCCCCCTCTAAAAGCTGTGTCAGTAAAAACCAAGTGCAT